>CABHPR010126722.1:3906-27626 GCA_902168415.1 Peromyscus melanophrys | reverse complement strand
CTCTCTTGGTCAACTAATCCTCCCTAATGGCAGAAACTGTGTCTGTCCAGCTCTTGGCTCTGTCCCTGGAGCTGAAGTACTCAAATATTTATTGGACTGGTTCTTTCTTAAAAGAACACATGCTATATAATTGTTTGTATAAAACCCTTAAAATGCAAAATATTCTGTTTCTAATGACAGAGTGCAGGTCGGTAGTTACCTGGAGATCTGCAAGGGTGGGGACGGGAGAAAGGCAGATTACAGGGGGCAGAATCTTAGATGTTTCTAGGATCTTGAGCTGTGGAGCAGAGGGATGAGAAGGGATGGCATTGTTAACACAGCGAAGAGACAGCCTGAGAAGTACAGGACCACTGGACCATCGTGGGTTGTTCATGGCTCAGAGTTCATTCTCTCTCATCCAACCATCCAGGAGTTCTTCTTATCAGCCCTGAGACTGCCATCAATTTAGCTGTTTGAATAGCTAGAATTACCTTTGAATCTTCCCTTGTCATTACCCTCCACATCAACCGTAATCACGAATTAAATTGAATTTTGCTTTAAAAATAACTTTTGAAGCTTTCCACGTCTTCCAAGTCATCACTGCCAACCACCCTCCCCCTCTTATCTGCCGATGACAGGACCTCCAACCACCCCTTTTGGCTCCCTGCAGAGCTCTACTGCTAGAGCAGTGTTGAAAAGGAAGACTTGTAAATTTTGCCTTCAAGGAATATGCCCTACAGATGTGTCCCTTTGCCACCGGGGGTTTTTAATCCAGCCCCTGCGCCTGGCTTATGGAACCATCAGTAACTAGTCTTTCCCTTCTTGACCCCCTGCCCCTCAGTTCTCACCCCTCTGGCTCCATGGCGGGCCTCAGAGCCCCAGGGAGACTATACTCCACTGTGTATAAGGGTGTCTGAACACCCAGGATCCCTAGATGAAGCAGTTCCTACTCTGCCGCTGCTGCCAGTTTCCTGGATGAATCCAGGTTTGGTTTCCTGTTGTCTATTGTCTGTTTATAACACTCAGTCCCACAATGAATTAAATATTTAACACCCACTCCAATAAACTGTCCGTCCAGTGAGGGCAAGGGTCCTCTGCTTCATCGACTGTGCGTTTACCTTTTGGCCCGAGACCTGTCACTCAACACACATTTATCGATGAACCAAGGAACTAGAATGGACAGTGAGAGAAGCGAGACTAAGATCCAACTGTGAAAGTCTTCAAATGCCAAACTGCAGTGAGGAGACCGCAGCGCCATGGTGGCCTGACTCCCCAGGTTCTCTTAGCTGTTGCTCTCAACCTTGTACCTCATTCTCTGATACCTGGAGAGCGCCGGCGACTTTATCCATCTCTGTATCCTCAACTGCTGTCACAGCGCCAGCCATACAACAGTGCACAAAACACACAGAGGAGGCCGTGTTCTGCCTACTGGAAAAAAAAAAAAACACACCCAAATATCCACTCTGAGTTATGTCTTACACAATGTCCAGCGCGAAGGGGGCTGCGTCTCTGGGACAGCAGTCTCCATGTCATGACCAGGCACATGTGACAACTACTTCTGTGTCAATTCATGCTCCCTAGCTCAAAACGACAGGGTAAATGTAAGCATGCCCAATGAACATTTCCTCCAGTGACCCTAGTCAAAACAATTCACATGGCCATGCTTAACTTTAAGGGTACACACGTGTGTATGTCTAACCTATGTGCATGATACATGACCAGCCTATATGCATGCATGTGTTTATAACATTCCATGGTGGCTTGAATAACAAATGTCCCTCACAGGCACTTGTTTTGGAACACTTGGTCCCCAGTTGGTGGCACTGTTTGGGGGAAGTGATAGAACCTTTAGGGAGTGCAGCCTTGCTGAGGAAGTACATCACTGAGGGTAGGCCTGGAGGTTTTATAGTCAAGATTCACTTTCTGTTCATTCTCTGCTTCCTGTGTATGAATGAGAATGTGATCAGCCAGTCTCCTTCTACTGCCAAACCATTCCCACCATGACAGACTGCATCCTCCAGAACTTCAAGACAAAATACTTCCTTCTCTAAAATGTTTTATTTATTGGGGTATTCTGTCACAGCAACAGAAAAACGAATGGCGTGTGCATATAGCACATATAATAAATATATGTATATATACAAACATTACCCCAGCGGTATGTGTCTCTTTGAGGAGGACATATATGTATGCACATGTATTTCTTCATTTAGCAGAGCTGATGTCTGCCCCAGTTTTGATTACATAAAGATAATAATAAACGACATTGATAAAGGATAGGGGTAAGAAGACATCCTGGCTCTGAGAAGAACTTGAGTGCATAGTGTCCCAGGTCCCTGTTCTGAGTCACACTGGGCTCTGTAGGAAGCCACCACTGCAGCTGGCTGGCCCGTTTGTCCTTGTGTCTCTTTCTTGTAATCAACACCTGACCTTTCTCATCAATTTCCTCATGTCCCAGCCTGGACTTCAGTAGATCCCATCACTTTCTATTTTCCAAGCATCTGTTTCAAGCCCAGCTCCCACCCCCTGTGTTTCCAGCTCATCCCCTGCACTCCCTTTGACCTCCTCTCTCCTCTCCATCCACTGATCTGAAAACTTTTATACTGTTGCTCATGGTCCCTCGCTGTGGCCTCACTCCCCTCTTTACTCAGCTGGACTCACGCTCAGCCAGCACAGTCATTCTCTTTGATACCCTTTAGTTCATTCCCCAGGCCCTAGCCTCCTAAATGAATCATATCTGCTTACCTAAACTACAGCATCCAAGACAAATTTAACTCCTCGCCCTGCCAGGGACAGAACTTGAGCAAGAAAGCCCAGAAAATCTACCTCCACCAAGTTCTCCATTTCTCTCTCAGCCTGTGATTCGTGGGTTCCTAGACTGCCTGGTCACAGAGGGCAGTTCCCCTTCCCACTGTCATGCTTTCTCATTTCTTCTCAAATCCCAAACACTTTCTCCTTCATCCAGCTTCTAACCTTCCTTGCTCCCCACCTGACAAATACAAAGAGTTTGGAAAAGAACATCTCGACCCTTGCACCTACACAGGGCGTTGTTCCGGAATCCCTTTCCATCAGTCCTTTCTGTTGGAACATTTGCCTCAGTGTACACACAGCTGTTCTACGCCTCTTCCTCTTCGTTAATGGCTTCTTTTCTCCGCTTCTCTTCCGGGAACAGTGTCTAAATTTGTTGCCTCGTTCCGCACTCATTTCCTGTATCAGTCAGCACATTTTTCTTCTCAACTTCTTTGCAAAAGCTGATCTTGTGTGGCAATGAACCAGGCTGCACCCAGCCAAGTGGATAATTCTCACTCCTCGTCGCACACTCTTCCTTTGGGCCTCACTGGACAGGGCCCGCCTGCTTGCTTCTCCTGGTTCCAGAAGGCTCACCCCTCTGGCTCTCTCCAAGTACCCTGGACTTCTGACTTGACGAGTCATCTGCATAGTCAGAAACCTCCATGTTGAGATGCCCAATGGTTCAGCCCTGAGCTGTTCCCCTTCTCATCTGTTCTTACTCCCTGGCAGTTCTCATGTGGTCTCCTTGCTTTAAAGGCCACCCATATGCAAAGAAATGCCCAGCCCCAACCTGGATTTCTTCCCTCAATTCCACACTCCCATAGTTAACTTCCTACTTGACATTTCCGCCTGAATATTTAATAGGCATTTTAAATTAAACATATGTCTAAAAATGAGCTCATGAAAGTCTCCCCCCAACAAATATGCTTTATTAATGACAACCCCACCCCTAGTTGCCTGGGTGTGATCTGGGACTCTTCTTCCACTTCCTACCGCCAGCCCTTTTGCAAACCCTATTTTTTTACCTTCAAGACAAATTAATTGCTTTTTAATAAAGATTTCTTTTTTGTTACTTAAAAAACTTTGTTTTGATTTATGTATTTTATTTTTATGTGTGCGAGTGTTTTGCCTACCTGTATGTATGTGTACCATGTGTCTGCCAAATTTTTGTGATTTTTACTTACGTTTATGTGTGTCCGTGTGAGTTTATGCCATATGAGTGCAGTTCTCATGAAGAAGAGAGTGTTGTGAGTCACCTGGTGTGGGTGCTGGGAACCAAGCTCGGGTCCTCTGGGGAAAAAAGTGGTAGGCACTCCTAACCAGTGAGCCATCTCTCCATCTCTACTACTGTTTTTTCACTAAACCCTCTAGTCTGGTTCTGATCCAAGTCACCATCGGCTTTTGCTTTAGTTGCTGTCAAAGACCCCTATTGGTCTCTGAGTTTCTGCTCTTGGCCCCTTTGGCCTAGTTCTCTAGTGTATCACCTAAATTATGCCATCTAGCCTGTCCTACTGAGGGCTCCCTCCCCCCAAAATGTCCCCCATTAAGCAGAATATTTACTCTAACTCAGCAGGTTCTCTGGGCTGGATTCCAATTCCTCTTTGGTCTCTCTGCTGTATCTCCCCGTATCCCTTCTCTCCTGGCAGCCCCTATAGCCCTTGATTTATTGCCTGTCCTCCATGTACACCCTACCCATAGGATGGGCCTTTGGTTTCATTCTCCTGCCTGAGCGCTCTACCTTCTATAGGGAGGGGCTCAAGCTACAGTTATGACCCATAAGGTTGGCTTACTGCAGTTATGCCCAATAAGCAACCCAGTTCCTCCAGCAATAGACCACCACTCAATGGCTTCACAGCCTCCCAAACAGTGTCACCAGCTGGGGACCAAGGGTTCAAACATGTGAACCTGTGGGAATATACACGCCACAAAGGGTAATTGCCGATTCTCCACCTGGTGAGACACTGCCAGCAATTAAACATTTAAGTAGGCTCATGTGCAAAAATTCTTTTCAGGAAAACGACCTTGGGTGCACTCCCAGGCCAGCTGAAGATCAGAAGGATAAAATGGCCTAAGGGAAAGAGCACTGTCTTATCCCTGGGGTCTGGGGATTCTGATTTTGACCTGTCATGTACTTGCATTGCAGAGGCCCGGGGTTTTGGCCAGCAGTGAGCAGATTGGCTGAAGAGATTTCTCCGTGCTTCCCAAAGCTCAGGAGGTGAGAGAAGGCACAAGTTGATGCCGTGGGAGGGACTTTCCCCACAAATGTAATGTGCCTTGAATTGTTAGCATTTTTGATCCGTGCCTTCCAGAAAGTACACTAGAAATGCAGTTGGAAGTCAACCCCCAACTTGTTGCTCTAGTTGGCTGAATGCCCACCCTACTTACAAGTCCCAGGGCAGCCACATCACTGGTTTTGTTTAGGTTGGCTGTGTGGCTCTGCCTTCAATCTTTCTTCATACTTTCTGTCTTACATTAGTTTACGAGTTGATGGAAGCAAAAGCCACAGCTCACACTCAGCCCCTTCAGTTAGCTCTTCACGTGGGAGGTGGTCATTTCCAGCATGCACCGTGAGTCACTTGCTGCAGCCTGTCTCAACAGCGAGGAACAAGTGAGTGTGACCCATTTACCTCGGCACACGTCACCTGTCACTTATCTTTGTGTCATCAAAGGACCTCAGAAGACCTTGGCTGTCCATAGTCCCTTGAAGAAAGAAGGCTTCAGGAAAACATCACGCTGTGTTACCATCATATGCCTGTGTGGGTCCCTGGTGGCCCATGAGGTTCAAGCGCCCGTGTTCAGAAGTTCTCCCTCCCAACAGCCACACACATGACCATCCACACAGGGTTCAGCTACTCTGAGCTGATACTCGCCAGGCCAGATTGGTGCTCGCTCCGTTCCCCCAGCCTGTCCGTCACTGAGGCCTGCTGATTAAATTTGCGTCCTGATGCCTTTCGACTCTGCTCACTCTGTCTTATCTCTCTTGCATTCTTGTCCACCGTGGTCATGAAAATGTCACTTTGGTTCCCAGCTTCCCACTGTCCCTCCTGCTGAAATACAGCGTGTGTCTGTGTGTCTGAGCTAACTCCTCCCTGGCCCCTCTTTACTCAGGGGATTCTGAGCCTCCTCATGGTGTTGTTGGTGTTGGTGTTGGTGTTGTTGGTTATTGTTTCCCACCCTCTTCCTCTTCACCCACTCAGTGCTCTTCATGCTTCAGGTCTTGGCTCAACATTCTTAGAGAGACATTTGAGAGAGTTGTCTCTTTGTCATAAGCACTTGCTTAATTGTTTCTTTTTTTAAATTATGCATCTACATCTATTTCTGTGTGGGGGTTTGTGCATGTGCCTGAGGATGCCAGAGGGGACTGAAATCATGGGCAACTCGGAGCTGCCTAATGTAGGTGCTAGGACCAGATCTCTAGTCCTCCAGAAGAGAAGTGAGTGCTCTTAAGCATGGAGCCATCTCTCCAGCCCCTAATTATTTTTAGAGAAACTGTCACAAACTAGTTCTTTACTTCACTACTCATTCAACAGCAACCTCTGAGAAATCAAGACTCCCTTAAAATATCGTATTCCACACGGCATGCTCAGTGCATTACATCCCAAACACCCAGCAAGCCTCCACCTTGTCCTTGGCAACTCCAGGGCAATCCCACCTTCCTCAGAGGGGTGTGAGGGTGCTCTCGGTGCTTGATGGAGACAGGGCACAGACCAAACAATCAGGACTTGTAGCTCCATCTTTCACTGTGCTGGTGACACTTGTAAGTTAAATGGTTCTGACTAAAGACTCAGATGCAGAAGAAGTGAGGGATTAGCTACTGTTGTCTCCTCTATGCCATCCACAGACTTGAAGGCTTGCTCCTCAGGTCCTTGGCTTCCTCTCTGTGGCCCCAGCAAAGGCGCTAGTATTGCCTCATTGTCCCCCAGTCCTTGCCTAGTAGACAGCCTGCCAAGATCCCCAGGGGAGGCTCCGAGACTCTCTACCACTCAGTGGGTGACCCTGCTGTTTCCTGCAGACCCTGTAAGACCAAGCTGTAGCTAGAGTTTTCCTACCGGGCCCACAGTCAGGACAAATCTCTCTCACCCACCAGTCCCACAGCCGTTCAGACCCAACCAAGTAAATACAGAGACTTATATTGCTTACAAACTGTATGGCCGTGGCAGGCTTCTTGCTAACTGTTCTTATAGCTTAAATTAATCCATTTCTATAAATCTATACCTTGCCACATGGCTTGTGGCTTACCGGCATCTTCACATGCTGTTTGTCATGGTGGCGGCTGGCAGTGTCTCCACTCAGCCTTCCACTTCCCAGAATTCTCTCCTCCTTGTCCCGCCTATACTTCTTCCTGCCTGACCACTGGCCAATCAGTGTTTTATTTATTGACCAATAAGCAACATGTTTGACATACAGACCATCCCACAGCACCAAGCCTTCCACATCTCCCTCTCTAAGGCTCCTGCAGTCTGCCCCTGTCCTATCCCTGGAAGCCATATTACTCTCATTCCCCCCGTACATCTATCAGTTGACCCTGTGGTCAAGGAGACCCTTTTATTTCTCTTTCTTCCCTACTGGGTCTCTTTGATCTCTTCCTTGCTTTCTTACAGTCATTTGTTGTTTCTGTGATTTTGTCATGTGAAATTTTAAACAAAAGTAAATGTAAGAAGCAGCTGAAAAGATGGTTCAGCGGTTAAGAGCATTCACTGCTCTTGCAGGGGATCCAGGTTCAGTTCCCAGCACCCACATTAGGTGGTTCACAACCACGTGTAGCTCCAACTCCATGGGATCTAAATAACATATTCGGGCCTCCACTGACGTTGCACTCACGTGTACAACACCCTCCTCAACAAACAAAGAATTTAAAAAAATAAAAATAAATATAAGAACAGATTGATAACCCCTTACTATGTACCAATAACATTATTACAATTTATTGCTGTTTTTTATCTTACCCACAGACACCCCCAACACACATCCCAATGAGTTATTTTGAAGCAAATGTTAGACACTCTCCTTGTATTCATCCATATTTCAGTATCTCTGTGAAGGACTCCTATTAAAAATAACCAAATCCTCATTATCACACATAAAAAGTTAACACATGTTTAAATATTAAATATCTTGCCAGGCTCAACACCCTACGTGTCCTAGTTGGCTTTAACTTGACACAGCCCAGAGTCACCTGAGAAGGGAATCACAGTTAATGCATTGCACATATTGGATTGGACTCTGGACTTATCTATGAGATGTTGTCTTGAATGCTGTTTGATATAAGAGGGTCCAGCCCACTGCAGGCAATACCATTCCCTGGGCAGGTGATCCCAGACTGTGTAAGAAATCCAGTAGGCATGAGGCTGAGAGTAAGCCAGCAAATAGCATCCTCCTTGAGTTCCTTCCCTGTCTTTCCTCAATGATAGGCTGTGATCTGGAAGTGCCAGCCAAATAAACCCTTTCCTCCCCTAAACTGATGTTGGTCAAAAGGTTTTATCATAGAGTCAGAAATCAAAGAAGAACACTGTGTTATTCTAGAATCCCCTTAAACTATCTATTCAAATCCCTATCCTGCCAAGATCAGAGGATGGCATCAACTTTGTATGTCTCTGGAACTGTATGAGACTTGTGGGGTCTTATTTCTACTTAAAGGAAAATTTTCCTTCAATTTATTTGTTGCAGACGCTGTGGATTTATTCTGAGTAGATTTCCACATTCTGGACTTTGCTGATAGTGTCTCCACGTCAGGATTCTGAAGACTGTCATCTGTCTTCCACTGTTTAACTCATCTTCCAGCAAACGCCTGTGGTAGATATTTCTGCAGTGGGCATGGGCAACAGCAGCACAACGTGTAGGTGTGGTAAGTACATGAGGAGTGACCTCAGTCCACACTGATGGAGGTGAGGAGGACACGTGGAGAGAGAAAAGAGAGTACGGAGGCGGGGGGAAAGAGGGAGAGAAGAGAAAGAGGAGAGTGGTGAAGAGAGAGGAGAGTAGGGGAGAAATAGAAGAGAAGGGAAAAAGAGGGCAAAGAGAGAAGAAAGAAAGGAGGAGAGGAGAGAGAAGAGAAAGAAAAGACAGATGGAGAGGAGAACAGAGGGAAGAAAGGAGAGAGGAGAAAAAGAGGAAGGAGGAGAGATGTGGGAAAGAAATGACAGAAAAGTGAAAGGAGACAGAAAGAGAAGAGAGAGGAAAGAGAGATGACTGAGAAAAAGGGAGGAGAGAGAGAGAGGAGAGAGAGAGAGGAGAGAGAGAGAGAGAGAGAGAGAGAGAGAGAGAGAGAGGGAGAGGTTTCTGGCTTTCTGGCCCCTCACCTTTTATGAGCTGACATGGCTAGGAATCTATAACCCTGGAGAGTCCAGTGTTTTCAACAGGGCAACAGACAAAAGTCCTGCTCCCCTTTCTCCCTCTCTGCCCCAACTCTGCACCAGTATTTCATGAGTTCACATCTCCGAGGAGTAAGCTTTATTGACTTGACAAATCTTCTTATTAATTCAACAAAGAGTTTGAGCATTTGCAGAGTTTAAGATGTGAGCTGCCAGTCAACTGCATCACAGACTCAGCCTGAACAGGAAGCCTCATAGATATGTAGATCTACAGCTCTGGGCATTTAAGAATCAAGTTCAAACACTGCCCACAAACCAGTGACCTCCCATCCCGGCCCCTGCTGGGATTACCCCTGCTCACTTCTGTGACACTGATTTTCTCAATATCAATTTCTCTGGTTTTTTAATGTTTTACTTCCACTGATCCATCTGCCTGGAAATGGTCTCCTTTTTTACCGACTGGTTTCCTCTGAGGTGGTTTGAAGAGAATGACTCCCAGAAAATCATATTCTTGAATACTCAGTCCCCATTTGGTGGAACTGTTTGGGAAGGATTGGGAGGTGTGGCATTGTTGAAGGGGATGTGTCACTCGGGGGTGGGTTCTGAGATCTCAAAAAGACTTTCACCATTCCTGATGTGTCTCTCTCCTCCTCCTGCCTGTGGATCAAGAGGTGAGCACTCAGCTGCAGCTCCAGCCACCATTCACCACACCTTCACTCTGTCATCATAGGCTCTACCCCTCTGAAACTGTGGGCTCAATTCAACTCTTTCTTCTATAAGTTATCTTGGTCATGGATTTTGATCACAACAGTAGAAAAGGAACTAATCCACCCCCTTTTCCATTGCTGGCTCCTGTGTATCCTTTATTCCTTTGAAATCCAGATCAGATATCACCTCCTCCAGGCAGCCTGTCCTGATGTTATCCCACCAACAAATGCACTCTGTTATCAAAGAAACAGTGAATGGCTGCACTGTGTGGTATTGATTTTACATCTTCGTGATGGAATGTGAGCTCCTGGAAGTCAGGGTGAAGTACGGGTCCTCAGAGCCTCACAAAGGACAGCAGGATAGACCTGGTCTGTATTCAGTGGCTATGGATGGCTGAATGGATAGGCCCTGGGGAACCTGCCTTCTCAGGGCTCTCCACCACACTGCTCACCACCTAGTCCACCAACCCTCTCAACCCACCCCCATCCCTCTCTCTAACTCTAATGCCATTGGCTGCCCTTTGCTTCTCAGAAACCCTCCTGTCCTTTGTTTCTATGACAACACGTGCTTCTGGTCCACTTCTGGCTCCTGGAATCTCTCTGTGGCTTGTTTCACTGTGTGTTTTTCTCTCCTTTGGCCCCTAAAATTCGATGGCTTTCAAAGCTCACTCCTCATTCTCCATAGAGACCCCATGACCCTGCTGCTTCAACGACTCACCCTGCCCTAGCTGGGTGCTTCCAAGAGTATGAGAGATGACTTAAGAGTATTTTGTTTTGTTTCTGAATAAAAAAAAGGCGTCACTCTGAAGGCCAGGCTGGCTGGGACCCACTCTGTAGATTTGGCCAGGCTAAAACTGGAAATCCTCAAGTCTCAGTCTCCCTGAAAACTGAGCTTACAGGTGTGAGCCACTCAGCTAGCTTTCCCTGACCTCTGTCGATATTTACTTATTATTACACTAATATTGTATGTGCAGGAGATACACCTGTGGGTGTGGACTCAACGTGTGCCAAGTGTGTGCATGGAAGGCAGAGGACAGCTTTGGAAGCGAGTTCTCTCCTTCCACCATGGAGGCTGGGGATCGAATTAGGTCATCTGGCTTGAGCTGTAAATGTGTTTACCCTCTGAGCCATTGCACTGGTCCCAGCCCTGACTTTGGATTGTCCATTTTCACACTAGCTTGGGCAAGGACAGGTTACCACACATATGCCCTGTATGAACCTGCCTTCAGCATGTATGACAAGTAACTAACATCCCTGGGCCAACCCTCTACCAATAGTGAGTGTGCACAGGCACACCTATGTACATACACTTTTATACTCATAATGAATACACACTTGTATGCACATACACAAATGTGTATACACATTTTTATATATCTGTGAGCACATGTGCTCATGTCTACACATCCCCATGCACAATGTTCATATACATGTGCCCACATGTGTACATGTGCATACACATACATATGTACAATATGCACAAAAATGGAAATTGTTCACATACATGTATACACACCTACATATCTGCACAATGTACATGCAGCTTCAAATATACCTGTATACACAACTGTACACACACACTTGCACAATGTTTATTCACTTATACACACATACAATGTATACACACCTATATACATACCTATATTCTCATGCACCATGGATTCACACACCTGCACACAAATGTATATACACCTATGTGTATACCTGTGCATGTATACATACCTGTATGCATACCCATAAACATGCACAATGTACACATACCTATACACATGCATAATGTACACATACCTATACATATGCACAATGTTTGTATACCTGCACATACATGTCCATACCTATATACATACCTACATACATATGTGCCCAAACTTGCACACATAACTGTATACACATGTTCACACATGTAAACACACTTGCATGCACACACCTGCACACACATGTCCATACATGTTCAAGTACCCACATATATATGTCCATTTCTGCACACATACCTGCACACATGCTCATATATGTACACATATCCACATACACATGTCCACATCTGCACACATGCTCATGCACACATATACACTGGTGCACACTCACAGTCTCTTTAGATGCCTCACACCTTGCTTGTCACCTGCCCTGTCACAGTGCCTGGCTCAGAAGGCCAGCATATGTAGTTTTTTTCCTAACTCTCTACATCCGTTAGACTAGAAAAGCTCCCCCATCTCCCCACACTCATACCTAATCACATGACCCCTTTCTGTGCACTAAAAGAACATTAAACAAGATCTCTAAACATGCAAGAAAAGTCTGAAGGTAATCACAGCATGTCTGGCATGTCAAGATCATCCCAGAAATAAAAACATTATGATTTCCCCTGGAGACACCATGGGCTCCTGGCCCCTCAGTCTTCCCTGAGCTGACTGCAGACCTGAACAGGTTTTCTGTGTTCCCAGTGCAATGCAATTAAAATTTGTAAAGTGAGGAATTCATTACAGTTGAAAAACAAAAGCCCGTACAGGAAAGAATGATTATTTGTGCATAGGACCTTCCTGGAAGTGACTGGCACTTATGCAATTGTAATACAAAGGACTCTGGAGAGAGGAGGTGATAAGTGAAGGTGTCTAAAAAGAAATTCTCTGCTAGTTCTCCCTTTCTACTCCCTCTTCTGCTGCCCTGATTTTGGGATTCACCCAGTTAAGCTCTAATTTCAATCACTTACTGGCTCCAGTCAAGGTCTCCGGAGTTTCCCTCTGAAGCTCAGCGTGGCACCTATCACGGCTCCCTTGAGCCCTGCCAGCTCTCATCTGGCCCTGCTCTGGGAACATCCTCTAAACTAGGGGTTCTCAACATTAGTAATATTGATGCTTTGGACCCCAGAGTTTTCATTGTTGGGGTCCATCCTGTGCAGTACAGGATTTTAAGCCTTCCCCTCCTTTTCTTTCTACTCTTCCAGGCACTCAGAGCAAGTTTCCCTTCCCCAGTTCCAAAATTGTGACATCAAGAACATTCCTGGGGGCTGAGAAGATAGTTAGGCTGGTAAGTGTTTGCCTTGCATGCATGAGGACCAAAGTTTGACTCCCCCAAACCCATTTAAAATTATTTTGGTGTGATAGTCTATGCTTGTAACGCCAGAGCTGCAAAGGTGCACACAGAAGAATCTCTGAGGCTCACTGACCATCTAATCTAGAGTACTTGATGAGTTCTAAGCCATCAAGGGATCCTGTTTCAAAAATATATACATATATACACATACATACATACATACATACATACATACATACATACATACATAAAAAATAAAGTAGACATCACCTCTGAAGTTGTCCTCTGACCTTTGCATAAGCATACATATGTGCACCTGCACACACAGGAATACATGTAAGTGTTACACACACACACACACACACACACACACACACACACACACACACACCCCAAAGGTGAGAAATCAGAGGCCAAGCCAGGAGACTTGCATTACTTCTAAAAGAGGTATGTACCCTGGGGTCCAATAGCAGCTTTTGTTGGACAGATACCTTGAGAAGCAAAGAGAGGTGAATCTATGGGTAAGGACATAAATATACTCTGGTCAGACCCAAGGACATGGCCTTGATGGTCCCCATGACATAGCCCTCAGACCCCAATACCCTGCAGTGCTGTGTCTGTGATGGTCGAGCAGGCCACAACAACCTTGAAGTTTTCACCTTGAAACAATTTAGGGTCACCTGGGTAGAAGGAACATTTTGGAAGAATTGCTTAGATCAGACTGGCCTTTGAGCATGTCTATGGGCACTGTCTTGACTGCTAATGGATGTAAGTGGCCCCAGACCACAGTGGGTGGCACCATTCCCCTAAGCTAGCCGAGCTTGAGTCTGTGAGGGAGCCAGAGGGTGAGTCAGCAAGCGACGTCCCTTCGTGCTTTCTGCTTCCGGTTCCCACTTGAGTCCCTACTCCGATTTTCCTCAGTGATAAGATAGTGGCCTGGAAGCATAAGCCAAACATACCCCTCCTCCCCTAAGCTGCTTTCAGTCGTGATATCTACACAGCAATAGACGTGACATTGAACCAACTCCTGACTGAAAATGTTATTGGGAGTGGTAATGAGTTGACTCTACCCGTGGACTCATTTGGTCTAACATATCGGGAGACCTTCTGCCGTGCAGAACTCTCTGGTACTTGTGGGCTCAGCTCCTAAGCATCCCAGTAGAAATAACCTCCTTTAATCCTACTCCTGCTGGCCAGCCTTCCTGTCTCCTGGCTGGCTGGCTTTCAGCCTCTTGGAGCCCAAGCACCACCTCTGCCTGGAGAAGCCAGCCCCATGGCAGCTGGCCCAATTGCTAGAGGCTGTGATGCCACCAGAAGAAGAAATATGACTTGGCCCAGGACCAGCACACTGGAAATGCGAGCCTCAAGGGACTGACTGGCTGGGGAGTGTGGTCCCTGCTTTGAGCAGCCCTGAGCAAGGGGGAAGCAGGGTCCTGGTTCCAGAAGGTAGTTATCAGAGAGACTGAGACCAGAAGGCTGCCCAGAGGACGATCTTCCCATC
Organism: Peromyscus melanophrys; assembly: GCA_902168415.1. Lineage (NCBI taxonomy): Eukaryota > Metazoa > Chordata > Mammalia > Rodentia > Cricetidae > Peromyscus > Peromyscus melanophrys. Next base: position 13,308 of record CABHPR010126722.1, on the reverse strand, counting down.
GGTTCTGGCATGAGGACAGCCAAGGCACCAGAGACTTGTACTATTGAAAAATGGCTCCAGAATTGTTCAACCCTGGGCAGAAGGCCATTGCTGCCCTAGTTCCCAGGGATTGCCCTTGGATAGCTACCAAAAGGTGCTAGAGGAGGAAGCCAAGGGTAGCGGCCAAGCTTGACATGCGCACTAGCTCCAAAATAGACTAAAGGATGTAAAGATGGTGGCTTGGGCTGCTCATGCTTTCCTGGCCCATGGGGAATGTGTAGCATGGGATAGAAGCTGAGAGATGCTCGATAGCTGCTGACTCACTGCCCCACATGCAGCAGTAACATCAGGCAGCCTCTCCAGAGTCCTGCTTTCGAATGCCTTCTGCTGTGGCCTCCTGGCCCTGGTGTTTACAGCCTGTTGTCCATGAAACCTACCCTCCAAACTAGAGGCTTGCTTCCTTACATTGAAAGAATGTGTTTTTAAGGGAAAAATATGCCTATAGAAGAAGCTAGGGGATAGAGAACCTAAGGAGAAGGCTGTGACTGAGAACTGACTGAGAAGTGGTTTGTTGTTGTTAGTTTGCTTTGCATTTGAGATGGCCTCTTTCCCCACCGTCAAGACTGGCCTTGAATTTGTGACCTTCCAGCCTTAATCTCTTGAATTCTGGGATTCTAAGTGTGTGCTACTCTGTTCCATCTGAGGCTTGGCTCTGTGTGTGTGTGTGTGTGTGTGTGTGTGTGTGTGTGTGTGTGTGTGTACCTGAGCATGTACATGCACATGTGGAGGCCAGGGGACAATATCAGATGTCTTCCTCAGTTACTCCCCATCTTATTTTACAAGGCAGTTCCTTACTGCCCCTGGAGTTTGCTGATTCAGCTGGACTGGCTAGCCAGCGAGCACCTGGGGTTTCCCCATCTGGGCTTCCTCAGTGCTGAGATTGCAGGCGCATCCTGCCATGCCAGGCTTTTACATGGGTGCTGGGAATCCAACAAAGGTCCTTGTGCTCACACAGCAAACTCGTTACCACCTCCCTAGCCCCTGAGTGTGCATGCGTGTGGTGGGAGGAGCGGTACTGGCAGCAAGAACCACCATTTACCCGTACTTTAGTTCAGAACTAGAGACATCATGTGTCCAGGAAGGTGCCGGCATCTTATTTGGACCAGAGCTGAGCTGACTGCTCAGAACAGAAGAGGCAGCTTCAGATGCAAACTCATCTTCTGACCTCCAGGGTTGCCTGCACTCCTTTTCACATTGCCCACCCCTGGGACCCTTGAAACACTACACACACACACACACACACACACACACACACACACACACACACATACACTTAAAAATAAAAAACAGTTCATCTTCAATAGAGGCAGATTCTGAGCTGCTTACTGTAAAAAAAAAAATAATAATAATAACGAAGTTAGGGAGACGTAGAGTTGCCTGTTTAGTTCTGCTTGTGGGAGACACATCTCAATGAGGGGACAGCTTGGTGTTGGGTCAGCATAGGCAGACAGTATGAACACTTAAAGAATGTTCGGGAATTCTTAAGGCTGAAATCTGAATGGTCCCTCATAAGCAACTGTTTTTGCTTGGTCCCCAGTGTGGTGCTATTTTAGGAGATTGTGGTACCCTTAGGAGAGAGGACCTTGCTGGGCAAGTAGACCCCTAGTGGAGGGTCAGTTTTGAAGGCTGCAGCCCCGCCCTGAGGTCTGCTCTCCACCTCTGCTTCTTGGCCTCCCCACCACCCGAGCAGATTCACTTTCTTTTGTTTTTGTTTGACTGCTTGCTTGGCTGCTTTTTGAGACACTCTCTTATATATCTTGGTCTAGCCTTGACCTCTCTATGTAGCCAAGTCTGGTCTTGACCTCCCGATCTTCCTGCATCCTGCCCAATTGTAATTGCAGATACCCCACTTTCACTGACGTTTTTAATACTGTAGTTTATTATTCAGGTATAATAATATCTCAGACCTTAGAAATTTCTGTTGAGATTGAGTGCTGTAACATTGTATCCCACACAGTAAATACCCCAGTATGCACGATTGTTATAAGTGCTTCCTGCCTGCACAGCCCCTTCCTCCTCATGGTCTCACTTTCTCCATTCCCAACCTCACTGAGTCCTACTGCCTCCCTACACAGGAAATCCATAACCTTCCCTATCTGCGTATCTACAGTCAGCTGGTCTTCTCTGTGTGCAGCCAATGGTGCTGCCTTTCTGAATGTTAACTCAAGGATGGCTCTCATCTAACCCAAAACTAAACCTCCTGATATTCAGTCCCAGTCACAGCTGTCAGCACACAGTAGGGATTCAAGGGACAACAAGCATTTTCTTGTTACTGGAGTCTGAGATACTTTTGGGAGGAGGTAGTAAACAGTGCGGGTGAGGGTCATGGCATGGAGGAGCGGCTTGCTAGAGGTGATGGGGTGTTTTGTAGGGTTTTACACCCGTGGAAACCTCTTGACAGGAACTAAGGATTTGTGTGTATGTATATATATGCCCATGCCAGGTCACCTATGTGGAGATCAGAGGGCATCTGGGAGAGCTGGTCCTCTCTTTTCACTATTTGGGTCCTGGGATTGAACAGAGGTCATCCGCTTCGGTAGTGGCTATCCCATTTAGTCATCAGCCCCCCTCCCCCACCTTGAGCTAAGAACTCTCGCTGGCCTTGAACCCACCAAGTAGGCTGCTTCCGTTTCCTGTGCAAGGACGGCATCTAGGTCTCTGAACTGAAGGATGTGTGACAAGTGGGTCTTGCTGCCAATGAAAACTCACACTGAAGCCTGGGAGACAGCTCTCTGGTCTCCCCTTTCTGCTCTCCTGAAGCATCATCTCAGAGGTGTTTAGTGATAATCATACTGTCGTAACTTGAGCATCACAGAGACAGTCACCTCCCCAAGGATGCCACCTCCCTCTTCTTAAAGGTGGATCTCCTTTAGCCTTTTCCTTCTGTGTCTATGATGTATCTTTAAATACATACATACATGTTATTTTTATTTGTATACATTTTAAATGTTCAGTATATTTTAATTAGCTTATAATCTAGTTAGTTATCATATGACTTTTTTCCAATGTATACTTAGAATTGATTGGCCCTCCTTCCTACCCCCTCTTTACCCCATCCCTCCTCATTCTCATCCCAGTTTAAACCCCACCAAAGTATCTCCCACTTGGACTATCCTATGTGCTTTATTATCCCCACCTCTAACCCCTCTGCCACCCTATGGCTTCCTTCTTGTATCTTGGCCTCTGCTGACTGTCCCTTTAACTGAAACACAGAAAGCTACACTCTGAGGTATGAGTCCACAAATGAGAAAGACCACACAGTGCTTACCTTTCTGGGCCTGGCTTACTTCACTCAGTGTCTATGTTTCCCAAAGCTACTGCTTTGTCCCTTTGAGAAGGGCTCCTGGTCTATCTCACAGGCACAGGACAGAACAAGGGCTCCTAGTAGATCTGAGTATCAGTACTGGTCTGATGCCCTCTGCAGAAGGCTCAGGAGGCCATCCTGTGATCAGCTTGTGTTTTGTGAGTTTAGGTACTGGGTTTTACATTTTTAAAAACTCTATCAGTTCCTCACCCTCAAGAACTGTACCCAAATCCCTTCCCTAGTAAATAGCCCATTCTCCACACTTCCTCCCTTCTGTGTGATTTTTTGTCTCCTTTAGAGTAATAAAGGAGAGGCCAGAGGTTAGGCAAGCAGCAAAATTGAATGCCGGAGGATGGCAGTCAATTATAATCACTTATACTTCCAGTGTCCTGAAAACTGATTAAAATTTGCTTTTGGCCATGCAGTGGGTGGGAACTCCAATCAGTGCCTTGATGCTGGTGCGGCCTCTGTCAGAGAAGGCCACCAACAAGCACCCATTGGCCTCCTCTTTCAAGACAGACTTGGTTTTTAAAGTAAACATGTCTTGGACTGGCTTTCTGAGTGACTTCTCAGAGTCCCTTCCTGAGAACAGTGTGAGGAGTCAACAGTGAGGACACTATGCCAAGTCATATGTCCTGGAGCACAAGCCTTTATCTCTCTGGATGCATCTTAGTACTAACAAGGCTTTGCCTTCCCAGTAGAAGTTAGCTAAATACAGGAGTGTAGCCCACAGATACTAGAGAAAGGTTAAGAAAGACAGCCTTGGAAATCCATCTTTGAGGCTGAAACTTAGCTTTGAGAATTTATATTGATCATCAATTAACATGGAATTATAAGAATCTGGCGTCACTGTAGAGACTAGTCTCAGGGTCTGTCTGTGGAGTGGATTTGTACATTGGGTTAACTAAGTCAGGAAGAGCCACCCTGGGTATAGGTGACTCCATCTCAGGGGCTGGGATCCTGATCTAAGTAAGAAGGAGAAAGTGAGATGAGCACCTGAATTCATCTCCCTCTGTTCCCTGACTCTGGGTGCATTGTGACCAGCTGCCTTACTCCTTGATGTACTGTACCCTTGAAATGTGAGGCAAAATAAACCACCCCCTTTCCTTAAGTTACTTCATCAGGTTTTTTTGTCACAGCAACAAGAAAACTCACCAACACCCCAGGCATGTCTCTGAACTGCAAAGACGGGGCTGTCACATAACCTCCCCAAACGCCCTTCCCCATCCACAAATGTAATGATGACTGTTGCAGCTTCCTGGGGCTACTGTGGACATGACATAAAATGTAACTAGAAGCCAGGTGGTAGTGGTGTCTCATGCCCTTAATCCCAGCACTCGGGAGGCAGAGGCAGGCGGATCTCTGTGAGTTCAAGGGCAGCCTGGGCTACAGAGTGAGTTCCAGGAAAGGTGCCAAAGCTACACAGGGAAACCCTGTCTCAGAAAAAAAAAAAAAAAACATTAACTAGATGGAGCCTGCACTGTTCCAGGCACAGGGAAGTACTCAAAGTAATTCGTTCTCATTGTTATGGGCCTGATTCCTGCCCCACAAGATACTGAAAACCTAGTAGGGAGGACCACATTGAAGATCAGCTAAATCAGCAAATGTGGGGCCTGGAGAGGTGGCTCTGTGGGTAAAGGAAGCACTTGCTGTACAAACATGAGGCCCTGAGTTCTGCTCCATCACAGCCTGTCTCTGCCTCCCACTGGATAAACTCACAGGTATTACCCGCTGCTCCAGGAAGGCAGAGACAGGAAGAGTCCTTAAGGTTTGCTGGCAGCTGTCAGGTTTAGTGAGAGATCCTGTCTCACAATTTAAGGTGGTGAGCAGCTGAGAAGAGCAACAGATGTGGAATCCTGCCTCCACACTCACGTGCGTAGACAAAACGAGCATGTAATTGTGCACACACCACACACACACACACACACACACACACACACACACACACACACAGGTAAATCTTAAATAGCACAGAGAGAGAGGACAAAGTTGATGTGAGGGGGCAATGTGCAAAACTGAGAATCGAACTGGTTCCTAAAATACCAGAAGATAAAGAATAGTACAAAAGTGTTCTGGGGGGACCTAAGGCAGTCCACCCATTCTTTCAACAAGGCTATCCTGAGAACTTTCGGCATTTCAGTCACTGTAGCCATCAAGACGTACTCCAAGAATAGACCAGAAGTTTAACAGTAAGTATTTGATAAAGCTGAGCAAATGGCATCGTATCCAGAAACTGTGTTTGACAAGAAAAAGAAATCCGAGTGCCAAGCAGGAGGCAAGCAGGGTGCACCTTGGGAAACTCCACCAGAAGGTTGAAATGATGGCAGAAGTCAAGTCAGGGAGCGAGAAGAGCAAATATGGAGTCTAGGACAGGGTGAAACGTGCTGTGTGCAGAAGACAGCAATCAGGCTGGAGGGGCTGGATGGGATGGAGAAAACAAGGGCAGAGATGGGAGGTGGGACAGACAGGCAGCCATCAGCAGTTCTCAGCTGGTCTCCATGTCAAAGGAAAGCCCCAAGAAGTTTTGGAGTTGAGGAGTGACGGTCTGCTTTCTCTGTCTGGAAGTTTCACAAGAGAACACATTGTGTGGTAGCGGTGGGAGAGGGAGGGAGACACGGAGGTGGGAAGAGAGACCTGATCAAGACTGCTGGAAGCAGATGACAGCTGTGATCTGGATGGAAAGCCCATAGAACTGGCCCCAGGACTGGACCCTGGGTTCTTCCCTTAGCTGGACAAAAGGACAGATGAAGAGTGATGTAAGGAGCAGGACTGATAGCTGCAGAATTGCAGGTTTGTGCTCCACAAACAGCACACGTTTGGAGGAAGGGTGTAGGGTGACATCCGTATCACAGAAGACTGCCAGACTGAGATATGGCTGATTTCAGAAGAGAATGAGGCCCACACAGAGGGCCCACAATGGCAACATGGAGCCAGGACTTCCATCTCAAGGGAGATAAAACAGTGCAAGTCTCACACTGCTCAAGAGAGTGGCCATCAGAGCCCCTCACAGAGTCATGTGTTTGGGGCTCTGTCAATCCTACAAAGTCTATTCCCACATCACAAACAAAAAAGCCCCAGACAAGGGCTCAATGGCTCTTTCCAAATCACACATGTGGCCAGGCCACCCCCAAAGAGCCTGGCTCTCACATCTCCTGGCTCAGAGATGGTCCAGCTGCAAAGTCTGTGGGCAGAGCAGCTAGAGGAGCCACTGAGCTGGAACACCTCTCCCCCCACAGTGAGTGAGCTGGGGCCTGACCGGAGACAACACTCGTTAAGGGACTGGTCAGCCCCCCCAGTTTTCCCCAGTCACCATGGGGAGCTTCTCTCTTCATCGTCTTTTTAGGCATTGATCCTGCCTGGAGGTGTTTTCTAGAACTTTCACTGCTCCATAATTACCTAGTAACGCTGCTGAGCGCTTATAAAAATGCTGTCATTTGTGTGAGAAGGGGAGGGAAGACAGAAAGAAGAAGAAGGAAAAAAAAAGATGGAAAACACTGTTAAGCCTGGCAGAGCTCCAGAGTGGGTAGTTACATTCTGCAGGGTGTGTTCTCGACACACAGTCTGTGGAGTATTTTGGGATCTTTCGGTATGAAATGTGCTAGAAAACATGGAAAATATTATCACTATTATTTTTTAGCATCTATGTAAACAAGGCTTTCCTAAAGCCACAGGGGTACCCTCTCTCTGATTGCATGCTTGACAATTTGTCAGCTGTCAGCAGGTTGTTGTCAGATTATAAATTGGATGCTGCCCCCCGCCCCTTGAATGGCTGCACACTGGAAACCCCAGCTGTGGAAACTAGAAAAAACTCATGTTCGAGAGATAGAGGCTGAGCCTAGGGAGGGAGGGAAGGAGACTGCACACCTCTGTGACAGGGAATAGGAAGTAGAGGAGAGACAGGCCCTCCTGACACCATATAGACCCACACTGGCCGGTGGGTCACAGTGGACCAAGGCTGAGCCTCAGCTAACCACTTCACAGATGAAGATACAGAGGCCCAGAAAATAAATGGACTTGGTTCCCCAAATAATATAGAATGGGGGCTTCAAAAAATCTTTCTTACTGGTACTCAGTGGACTGTGGGCAGAGATACCTACTTAACACACATTGTACCTCACCTTTTCTCCTGGCCCTTGCATAAAAAGGTTTATCTAATAATTTTTTAAAACCGACCAAATCCACATTTATTTATGCCTGCATACTTATGTGTATGTGTGTGCCTGGCTTTTACATGAATGCTAGGGGTCTGAATCAGGTCCACATGCTTGTGGAGCAAGGGCTTTACCCATTGAGTTATATCCACCACCCATCTGTGTTTTACTGTCTCATTTAAAAAAAACAGATAGGAAGATCTGCCCGTTGGGGCCTGCATTTCCTTCTAACAACAATGGGCCTTGGGTCCCTACAACCACTTTCAGGAGGGCTTGCTTGCTAGTCTGCCCTGCCCCCCACTGCCCATCTTTTTCCTGGTTTCTTTCCTTTATTTTCCTATGTGGTCCAAGGAGGCAATTGGACTTGAGTTCTCTGCCCAACACCATTTCTTTGTTTTGCAGTGAAAAATCAAAGCCAAATAAAGGAAATCTAAAGCTATTTTGGCTACAGAGCAACAGAAGTTAAGGCTTGCCAAAGACGTCCCAGGATAGGTTATAATCCAGTTGAAGAGCTGGTGCCACGCTGCCCCTGAGACACACTATGTCTGGCATTTGCATTGCTTTCACAATGGCTTATCGGCTGCCTGGAGCCCTTCCATCTGGGCTTCAAGGAGCACCCATCCTCAGATGTTCTACTTTATAATGTGAACATTTTAAGGAGATAAACCTAACTTTCTTTCCAGGTGATAGAGTGGACTGGGAAGCTGGAACAGGGGCCCTGATAGTCAAATGACAGGGCCCTTTAAAGAGAGTCTTTGGGCCCTTGAATACTCTCATTCATGAAGCCACTCCAAATCTTGATTGACAGGTGTATCCCTCTATAATCTGTACTATCATTTTACACTGAATAAAGTTATCTTGCTTCTTTAAAAAGAAAGTCTTCAGTGCCTTTGAGAAGACCCAGTAGTCATCCAGCTGGGAGTGTATAGCCCACATGGTAGAAAGAGAGAATCAACTCCCAGGAAAGGCCCTCTGACCTCTACTTGCCTGCTGTGGCACGTGGCATGCACATGTCCACATACATGCACATACATAATGAATAAATAAATGCAGTAATAGAAAACCACTAGAAGGGTTGGAGAGATCATTCAGAGGTTTAGAGTATATGCTGTTCTTACAGACAACTTGAATTTAGTTCCCAGTACTCACATGGTAACCCACAACTACCTGTGTTTTCAGTTCCGGGAGATCTGATGCCTTCCTCTAGCTTCCTTGAGCATCAGGCATACACATGGTGTACATGCACATATATATAGGTACCCACATACCATACATACATATAGATACCACAGGCATATACACAGTACCCACACATACACATAAAAATAAATAAATATATTTTTTTATTTTAAGAAAGATCTTTGGTTTCGGTACTGTGTGTGCCACGAGCCAGATCACATCATTGTTGGTGCCGAGGCTGCCTATGTATTCCACAAAGTTTGGCAGGATCTCTGGCTTCTCTCCACCCATACCAATAGCACTTCCCCAGTTGTGAGGACCAAAAATATCTCCAGACACTGCCAAATACCACTCAGGGAGAACATTGCTGCCAGTTGGGAACCACAGTGTCAAGCTGGCCATCTATCTAGCCACTCTGAGTCCCACCAGCTTGCACATGGTGTGTCTTGTATCTGTAGGGCTTGGCCCCCATTGATCCCAGCTGTCTGTGACGCCATCTCTCAAGATTCCTACCGGCATTGCAAATAGGAGGAAGGGCTGGGACTGTGGACAGGGATTGGTACAAGAGAAGGTGGTTTGGGGAAATAAATTCATGTGGTATGACATCATTGCTTTGAGGCGAAGGATATGAAGTAAAGACCTCCTCATGGTGGTCAGTCTCCTCTTACACACACACACACAAACACACACACACACACACACACACACACACACACACACACACACACA
>CABHPR010126721.1:0-20641 GCA_902168415.1 Peromyscus melanophrys | reverse complement strand
GTGTGTGTGTGTGTGTGTGTGTGTGTGTGTGTGTGTGTGTGTGTGTGCCATGTGTAATTGAGTGTCCCCAGATGCCAGAAGAGGTTATTGATGCCCTGGAGCTGGGGATAACAGGCAGTTGTGGGACACTTGGATTGAGTGTTTAGAACTGGTCTGTGTCCTCTGGGAGAGCAGCAAGCACTTTTAACCTCTAAGCCATCTCTCCAACCGCCTTTTTTTTTTTTCTTTATTTTAATTTTTGAGGAAAATTATCCTCAAATCTTGAGATTGAGTGATGTTCAGTTCTGGAATTACTTGAGACCTATACCTACTTTTTTTGTGTCCATGACTCCTTTCTGTGACGCAAATATCTGTCCTCTGCCTGTCCCACCACTGTCTTAGAAGCACAGACCTTGCTTGGTTTCACAGCTCACAGCTGGAGAGCAGTTTGCTTGTTTAAATCTGCTTGGATGAATTTAGGGGCTTAGACTTTAAGGTTGCTAGTGGGATTAGTTAAGATGTTTTGGGCTATTAGGATAAAATGAATGTATTTTGTACATGAGAATGACATAAATTTAGGGGTTTGTGGGGGGACAAAATGCTCTGGCTTCATTATTTTCACTATCCCCAAATTTACATCCTAAAATTCTAGCCCCACCGGTGGTGGCATCAGGAAGTGGGGTTTTTGTGAGGTGACCATGTGCCTTTATAAAAGAGACTCCCAGGAACTAGAGCATACCTTCTGTGTGTGGACACAGCAGAGGCACCACATGTGAACCAGAGGGCAGCTCTCACTGGACACCTCGATTGCAGGCTTCTCGGTTTCCAAAATCTGGAGAAACATCTCTCTCCTGTTTACAGGCCACCCGGGCTATGGAAGCCTGAACAGACCAAGGTGAGATAGCTAAAATGTGTGGAGGTGCTATAGCACACCCCAGAAGGGGTGGACAGAGACAGCTCAGCACTTAAAGGCTAGGCTCACAACCAAAGGACCCAGAAGGTGTTCTGCAGGGGAGGGAAGCCCCAGAGGAACAAGCCTAGAGAAGAGGCCTTGTAGGGAGATCTGTCCTCTCAGCATCTAGACAGACAGAAAGACAAGCAGGCAGATGGACAGATGGACAGACAAATAAACAGGCAGACATGGCTCCTGGGAAAGGAGGATGTATCAATTTGTTCTCTTTTGCTATGATAAACACTATGATCAAAAGCAACTTGGAGAGGACAGGGTTTGTTTATTTGGCTTACAAATCAGAATCCATCATCAGGGGAAGTCAGAGCAGGAACTCAAACAGGAACAGAGGCAGGAACTATGGGGGAAAGCTGCTTACTGGTTTGTTCTGGTGGCTCATGGCTTGCTCAGCTTGCTTTTTATACAACCCAGGACCACCTGCCTAGGGGATGCCATTGCCCAACAGGGGATGGGACCTCCCTCCCACATCAATTATTAAGTAACAAAATGCCCCCCAGACTTGCTTACAGGATAATCTGATGGAGGCAATTCCTCGATTGACATTACCTGGAAACAAACAAACAAACAAGAAACCCAAAACTCTGGCCCACAAGAACACAATTCGCACAAGAGATTTTCTAAAAAGGTAAAGGAAAAGTGAAAAGAGAAATATGTGCATGGGTGGATGTTTGAGAACAGGTTTCTAGCCAGAAGATCATACAGCTCCATCAGAGGGGTCGCCAAAGATGGAGACCCCCAGGACAGAAAGACTTCCATCTTTGTTCTCTATACACATCTCACATGCCCCTCCCTAACTTCAGACTGATAGAAGCACCATGGGGTCACATGGGCCCGAATTGGGACACCAGCTCCTGGGCTCCATACCAGGACTGCCACTTTACTTCTCTGACCCTCAGTCTTGTCATCCGTGAAGTGGGGATGATGGTGGTTTGAGAGTGAGAATACTGGCCGTAAGCCCAAAGGTTATTTAAAAGCATCCACTCCTGATCATCGGTGCTCTCTGCAGGCAGCATCAGCCTGGAGCCTCTGTTCATGCAGGTCCCACCTAGGGTTGTTCTTCTTCCTCCAGCTGGTAAAACCCTGCTCACATTCCAAGGCCTCCCTCCCATGTCCTCCTCTGCCAAAACCTCTCTCCCTGCCCAGAGGAAGAACAGTCCTTTCTCCTCTTGCTCGGCACTGCCCCCACGGCACCTTCCACCCTTACCAGCTGCGTCAGGAGCTGTTTGCTCTGTGGACCACAGGGTCTGGGCAGGAGCTGTGTTGGGAGATATTTACCTGGCATGCTGTCTCTCTGTCCCTAGCCCAGAGCTGGCTGGATGAGCACCTGTGAAATGTCCACAGGACAGAACACCCTCTCCTAGTCCTGACAATTTCTCCAACCTTCTTAGGGAAGGAGAGATCAAAGGCCCTGCACTTCTTTATCCTTAGCCACATGTGTTCCTCTGTTTGGTGTGATTCCAAAGAGGCTAGAGGTCCCCAGAGGCTCAATTCAGACACCAGAGGGATGCTGAAGGTCCCTTACTGAGAAAGAGTGGCTGAGGATACCAAAGGCACAGCTGAGAAGGAAGTAGGCTGTGTGGGGTGTATCACCTGACCTCACTACACTGGCCATAAATGGCCAGCATCCCTCTTCTCCAGCTGTGCACAGCTGGCCTGTTCCCTTTGCTGCTTGTACTTTTCTCCACTGTCAAAAGCGCCAGGCCTCTCACAGGACCTTAGAAGTGTGTTGGACACGTTTGGGACTAAGGAAATGTGAGTTAGAGCTGCCCTCTGCTGGCCATTTCTGGAACTGCCATTTCCCTAGTGACGGAAAGCCGCGATGGGGCTGCCTGCTTGGTCTCTTGCAGATTGTCCAATAAGTTAACCCACCCAATCCCAGCACATTGTCTTATGGCTTTCATTTTGATCCTATTGGACCAAGTTTGAACTCCCTGGCCTGGAAAATTCCTCCAGGAGCTAGATCCAATGTCCCTTTCCGAGCATTCCGGAACTAGACCTTCACATGCTGGTCCATGAAGCCTGATCCCAGCCTCTATGGGCTAACTCTCTGCCAACACTCTGCTGGTCTTTACTCCACATTCAAGACTGCTTCAGGTTTCAGCTCTCCTCCATCCTTGATCTCAACTAGATCAAAAGCTAGTGTTGCAATGGAGTGTGCATAGATAGGCTCAGGGCACACTGGTGTAGAACCTGGACTAGTTGTAAAAGGAAACCATATTCCCACTTTGCTCGTTTCCAGGCCCACCCCATTGGCCTCTGAGTGGCCTCGTTGTGCAGCCAGGTAGGGCCCTTCCGAGAGAGGTGGCATGATTGTAGGGTACGTTTCTGGACATGCCTAGACCTCTTGACCTGACAAGAAGAGTTACTGGCTGTCAGAGGCAGGGGTGAATCCCCTGACACGCAGCCTCCCCCCTTCTCCCCTGCCCCCGTTTTCTCCCCCTCTGCCTGCCTTCCTCGTCACACTGGCTTGGCCACAGCTGTCATCAAGAAAAGCCATCAGACCCTGTCTTCACAGCAGTTCACCACTCAAGGTACTACCCGTATCCCACCAGGGGCTGGGGCAGAAGTGCGCTGCCTCAAATCAGCCCCGATCCAGCTGAGGGAGGGGGTGGTCCCAGGAGCCTTCGTGCGGGGGTGGGGGGTCCAAATGAGGTGGATTGAAAGGAGAACCGGGCAAAGAAGGGTGGGGAGCAGGAAATGAGGGGGTCGGTCTGCTGGTCCTGTCTGCAGGGAGCTTCAGAGGGTCTGTGTAGCTGGGTTGGGGAAGATGTGGCCTGGTGTGTGGGCAGGGACAGGTCTCAGTGATGTGGGGCAAAGTGAAAGTGTTTGTTTTAAGAAAAGAGAATAATTGAAGGATTTAAAAGCAGAGGATTGAGGGCCTGGAGAGATGGCTCAGCAGTTGGAGCACTTGCTGTTCTTGCAGAGAACCCAAGTTTGATCCCTAGTCCTCACAACCATCTGTAACTCCAGTTTCAGGAGGTGTGTGCGATGCTGCCTTCTGATATCTCAATCATATATACATACGTGTGTGTGTGTGTGTGTGTGTGTGTGTGTGTGTGTGTGTGTGTATACAGGCACACATAAAATTGATAAATTTAAAAAAAGATTTTTTTTAAGCAAGTATCTTAGTCAAAGTTCTATTGCCGTGGAGAGACACCATGACCACAGCAACTCCTATAAAAGAAAACATTCAATTGGGGCTGGCTTACAGTTCAGAGGTTCAGTCCATTATCATCATGTCGGGGAGCATGGCGGCATGCAGGCAGACCTGGTGCTGGAGAGTAGCTGAGAGTTCTACATCTGGATCTGCAGGAAGCAGGCAGAGAGAGAGAGAGAGACAGACAGAGAGACAGAGAGACAGACAGAGAGACTAGAGCTGGCTTGGGCATCTGAAACCCCCAAACCCACCCCAACAAGGCCACACCTCCTAATAGTGCCGAGCTGTGCAGGTGTGAGCAGCAGTTGTAGAACCTAGCCAGGTCATATATTCGGTGAACAGTACCTGTGCCTGGCGGTATTTTGTAGATGAGGACATAGGCTCTCAGAGTTCATTCGAACCCAGGGCCCACCTTTGCTGTCTGTGAGCACCCTGAGAGAGCATTGTGAGGAGTCAGAAACAGATGAGCAGTGGGCTCCCTGACGCCCTCTCCAGCCCAGACAGCCACACTGAGTAATAACCCAAAGGCCAGTGCTTTGAGTCACAGAGGCCATGACCCTTCCAGCAGCTGGGCCCACTCAGTGTCACAGCGGCTCACTCTAGCCTTAGGACCTCAGCCTCAGAGTGTGACAAACCCCAGAGTATTCTCTGCAGACCTCTGGACCCAGTCACAGCCCAAGAAGCACTCCACCCCTGTGTTCCACCCCATGTGTTACCTTCCTTCAGGCCTTGTCTGGAAATCCTGCAGAGGCCTCACGGAGAAGGGTTTTCAATGACCCAGGTTCTGTGTTCTATTTAGAGATCTATAACACTGGACTGTGGAGGAACCACCACAGGCCGTGCTTGTCATACTCATTCTAAGAGCCCTGCAAGGTTGGGGAAGTGTTATGGATGCAGAAACCACTGAGGATTGAGTTGGGGAGGCCAGGGCTCCTAGACCCACCACTGTTTAACTTCAGAACACAGTCCCACAGAGCAAGCAACCCTGGAGTGATCACATGCCTGTGGTACCAGCATATCCCAGGAGACTGGTCAGGACCCCTCTCAGATCAGATCTAAGCTAGTCAGGCTGTAACCTGACTGTGGTTAATTCTGAAGGAAAGTTTGAGGTGAGACTCTATGAGATAGAGCACCGCTCTCATCCGAACCCTCAGGGAGCTGTAAACATCTGGACTCTGAGATTCCTTCCTGTCCCTGAGGCAGATTGTTCATGAGAAGGAACTGCAGTTTGCTTTTTACCCAGGCCTCTCCACGGTGAGAAACTGCTCCAGGGCATAGCAGTCTGCCTGTGTGCAGGGCAGCTGAGGGAGCTGGGGAGAGATGCCTGGAGGAGAGACACTGAAGGTGAGTGGGTCTGCTCCACCATGGCTCCACAGGGAAAGCTGACCTTAGCGGGAAGACTTTCTGAGGCCAGCTTTGGGTGGTATTTGCGGAGTCCCTTCTTCTGTTCCAGAGCATGACCTACATCAGCCCAACGACAACAAACCTCAGGCACGGGGAACTGGAGTTCCAAGGCCACATATCTGCAGCCAGAGCTGGGTGCTGCCTCCCTGACTGGGGAAGGAGGGTGAGCTTCCATGGAGAGTGCTCCAGTAGCAACACACACACACACACACACACACACACACACACACACACACACACACTTACTTTACTACTTTAAAATTTGTTTTGTTTAGGTTGGGATAGGAGTAAAGACGCACTGATTATTAAAAAAGAAAGAAAGAAAGAGAGAGACAGAGACAGAGAGAGGGAGGGAGGGAGGGAGGGAGGGAGGGAGGAAGGAAGGAAGGAAGGAAAAAGAAAGAAAGAAAGAAAGAAAGAAAGAAAGAAAGAAAGAAAGAAAGACAAACAGACCTTGGTAAAAGGGTGGAAATACAAAGAAGCATAAACCAAGTAACCCCCCTCCCTCTCAGAGATCTTGAGGTAATGTTGTTACTTCCGAAAGGCAAGCCCATTGCTTAGAATCATACTGTGCTCCAGATATTTACTGGCTGGAACCTGGGACAAGTCACTAACATTTCTGTGCCTCAGTTTCTTCATTTGTAAGTTGAAGAGGAAGTGCACCACTGTATCTATTTCAAAGGCCTCCGTGAAGCATTCAGATGGGTTCATGTCTCAGAACAGCCACTGAATAAAACTCTCATGTGGCTACTGTTTTTTTCAATTTAGATTTTGCATAATTGCAAAGTTCAATTGAGTTTGTTTGTTTGTTTGTTTATTGCTTTTCAAGACAGAGTTTTTCAGTGTAACAGCTCTGGCTGTCCTGGAACTCACTCTGTAGCTCAGGTTGGGCCTCAAACTCACAGAGATTCACCTTCCTCTGCCTCCCAGGTGCTGGGGTTAAATGTGTGAGCCACCACTGCCCAGCAACAATTTAGGTTTATTTGATTACAGGTTTTGTTTTGATTTTTTTATGTTCAAATTTATATGATTTGGGTTCTTTTATTTGTTTTCATGTTTGTTTTACAAAAGACAGTTCTTATGTTTATAGCCTGCATTTCCCATTTAGTGTCACATGATGAACTTTTCCTCACATCCTTGAGTATTCTTTTACCACAGGGATATGAATGGCTGCATTACATCGACTTGACCAGTTTGAAGTTAGGGGGCGGGGAGGTGAGCTGAAGCCCAGGGGTGAGGGCACAACCATGACCAAAGCTTGTTCCTTCCATACCCATGGCAGCTGACCATGCCCAGGGAGAGGTCACAAGCCAGACACTTCACTGTCACTAGCTCTGGCAGCCAGGCCACTGTCCATGTGATTACGGGATCATCCTTCTCCACCTGGCCCATGCAGGTTGGGTGGAGTGGGTACCACCCCACCCCAGGGATCATTGAGAACATTTTTTTTCCTTCCCAGAAGTGGCCATTTCCCAACAGTGGCCCTTTCCCAACAGGACCTGCTCTCCTGCAGGGCCTCCTGAGATGCCTGCCCTGAGTCACAGTCCAAGGTCCAGGCCTCTGAGGACCTAAACTCCAGGGCTGACAGGGTGAGGCAATCAGGTGAATTCCAAACTCATACATCACCTGTGTCGATGAGAGTTGGGATACTGAGCCTTGGGAAGCAGGAGGGAGGTACCCTTGGGAGTTATGGGGGGGGCAGACATGCCACCCATGATCCACATGGTAAGAGCTAGCTCTCATCAATGGCTTCTGGCTTGAGGGTTTAGAGACTTAGGAACCCGGAGTGGACTAGGAAATGGGGTGCCTCTGAGACCCTAACCCTATTTCCTATCCCCAGACAGTGGCTTCTAAGAGCACCTGAAGGCCTGTTTCTGAACCTAACTCTATTTACCCATGTCCAGAAAGGACAGATTGTCAAGAGCAAGGAGAAGGGTATATTCCCACACTGGCAAAAGCAGGATGGAGTTCCACACCTGAAGGCCCATCTTCACTTAGCCTGCGGCATGTTCCTTTTGCTCTTAAGCAATAGGGAGGGAAGGGGGTTGTGTTAGGAAAAGACAGATGACCAGACACTTGTGGTGCTAATCCGGGGGGTAGAGGGGGATTGGAGATTGTGGACTGCTTGATGCTCTATAAATCTTACACTGGTACCCTCAGCCTCCAGCCCCAGGGGAGATAGATTAGGAACATTTCAGAAGAACCCTGAGTTATATTGTTCTGGACCAACATTCCCAAAGGATGAATGTGGCTCCGGGCAAAGTTGAGCAGAACCAATCTGATCTCAACTGTCCCGGCTAGTTTTATGTTGACTTGACACAAACTAGAGTCACCAGAGAGGAGGGAGCTTCAGTTGAGAAAATGCCTCCTTCAGATTGGGCTGTAGGCAAGCCTGTAAGTTATTTTCTTAATTAGTGATCAATGGGGGAGGGCCCAGCCCATTGTGGGTAGTGCCATCCCTGGGCTGGTGGTCCTGGGTTCTACAAGAAAGCAGGCTGAAAAATCCATGAAGAGCAAGCCAGTAAGCAGCTCCCCTCCATGGCCTCTGCATCAGCTCCTGCCTCCAGGTTCCTTCCCTGTTTGAGTTCCTGTGCTGACTTCCTTTGATGATAAACAGATACACGGAAGTGTAAGCCAAATAAACCCTTTCCTCCCCAACCTGCTTTTTGGTCCCAGTGTTTCACCACAGCAATAGAAACCCTAAGCCACCAATGCTCAGGTAATAAATGACTCATTGTGGGGTGAAGACTGAGATGTCAAGCCTTTTACCCTACTTCACTCTCCTGACAACATCTGCCAGCCCAGGTGGACGGTCAATGCTCTTTAAAAAGATTTATTTATTTATGTGAGTAGGTGTTTCCCTGAATGTATGTCTGTGCCCTCTGAGGGCACCAGATCCTCCTGAAACTGGAGTTACAGATGGTTGTGAACTGCCAAATGGGTGCTGGGTATCGAACCCAGGTGATAGGGATTCACAATACGCCCCCATGTCCAGTGGACCTAGACACTTCCGCCTAGCCATTTCCGGGTCAAAATAGCCATTTCCGGGTCAAAACGTCTCCCGTGACCAGGACCCCCCGTGGCTTGGCGTGGTTGCATAAAGCATGCAGCGCGACCATGTGATCGACACACGTGCGTGGAGTAGCCACATGGGCCTGTGTGCGCAGGCGCGGCCCAGCCTTTATAAGCCGGCGCCATATTCCCGGCTCCACTCTTTATTCACGTGTCTTTTCACAGGCCTGTCGTTTCTGTCTCTCTTTCCTTTCTTAATAAAACTCTTGTTAGTGGATTCTGTCGTGTTTCGTGACATTTCCTCGCAGGGTAAGAGCGCCGCCAAATAACTACCACCAGGCCCTTTGGAAGAGCATCCAGTGCTTTCAACCACTGTGCCATCTTCAGCCCGTCAACGCTTTTGACAGAAGTTGCTTCCAAGTCCCTGAAACTAACCAAGGCAAATGTCATCATCACAACCCTCGTGGCAGAGACACTACAGCAATCAGTGTGATTGACAGAATATATTTCTCGGCAGCCTGACCTCTGACAAAAATTAGTGGCTTTTGTATTAGGTATTTCCTGGGTTTGGTTTTGTTTTGCTCCATTTGTTTGTTTGAAACGGTATCTTTAAAATTTTTTATTACATTTTTTACACAGTGTGTGTGTGTGTGTGTGTGTGTGTGTGTGTGTGTGTGTGTGTGTGTGTGAGCTGTGGAGGCCAGAGAACAACTTACAGGAATCAGTTCTCTTCACCATCCGGGCTCTAGGGATTGAACTCAGGCCTTCTGTGTCTACTGTTACCCGGTGTTTTGGGGGTGGCTGTGTTGTGCACATCTCCTCTCAGTCTTGTTCCCGCCATCCTTACACCTCCAGCTGGAGATCCGAGGGACCCGGAAGAGGAAGTGAGTGCCACTGAGATGACCCCAGACTGCTTTGCTCAGACATCTCCCAAACCTCTGCACCAAATGTGCCACAACCAGCCAGTGTTCCAAGTCTAAACCCGGTTCCTCGGCGCTCTCTCCCCCCACTCCCAATCCTCTAGTCTACTACAGCACATTTGTCTCCAGTGCACCTGCATCCCGTCTCCTCCTTACTGCCCACTTACCATCCAGGTCCCAGGTGCTCACAGTTTTCCTGGTCTACCCTCCCCCACCCCGCATCACAGCACGTCATCCCCCGCCCAGGCAAAGGCAAGGACTATAAAACAGATCAGAACACGCCACTCCTCCACTTCAGACTTCAGTGTCCTCTGACAATCCTGAACAGAAGCCAGACTCCTGCGAGGCCGGTGGATCATGTGTTCTGGCCACTGCCCACCACCTCAGGCTGCCACTCCCGTTACCTAGTCTACAACAGCCCTGGCTTCCTTCCTAGCCACACGACCTTTGCCTGGCTGATCCCCTTTTCTGACTCTTGCCCACTGCTCTGTCTCATGAAGCTCTACTCCTTCTTCCCAAGGTTCTTCTCTGAGGTCACCCACCCCTGCAACTTCCCAACCTTTACATCCTCACAGTCTCATCCATACCCCATAACCCATACCCCATCCTCCCCCCACCCCCTCCCTTTATTGCCTTCCCTCACTTATCAAGACCCTGGTTATTATCACTGTGTGAATTTGTCTCTTCTACCTCAGAAATGTAAGCTCCTGGGGGAGGAACTTCATCTCTCCTGTCCACTCCTTTGTTTGCTCAGAGAAGTGATTTGCCCCCCCCCCCCCCCCCCCCACACACACACACACCTGTAGTAAAGAGATCTTTTCCCCAGAGCCCTTGGAGTTCTCCACCTCTGAGCAGAGCCTGTTCTGGCTCTTCTAAGGGATCCGGGTTTGCTTCCTGTAAAGCTAGGATGGCTCAGAAGGGCTCCTTGGTCCCTTCATTCTGAAAACGGTGTGCATGCTGATTTCTCCACCAGCAGCCTCTTTGTATGAGGACCACCCCGAAATGGCAAGGCCTCCCAGGGCCACAGCAGAAGTCACCTTATCATCCACTTCCGTAAAATCTCTTAAAGAATTTACTCACTAATAGGTGATGAAGACATACACATGCCCCTTCATCTGCCACTGAATGCAGAGAGAGAGAGAGAGAGAGAGAGAGAGAGAGAGAGAGAGAGAGAGAGAGAGAGAGAAGGAGGGGGAGGAAGGGGTAAGTTTGGGCTGTGGTCACACCCAGCTCCTCACCATGCACACCTCTCCATCCTACAGCATCATTACAGCCTCTACCTGACATTCCCTTCCCACTTCCTCTTGGCTGAACTCCTATCTGGCCTGAAGGGTTGACCCCATCCATTCCTCCTTAGAGTGTCTTTCTGATGCACTCAAACAGAGCGTGGCCATTGGTGCCTTCCATACTACCACACAACGTTTGTTTATGAGTCCTCTTCTCATCTGGGTCTTCACAGAGGCTCGGAGATGGGGACATGGCCCTTGATGTGTGACAGGCAGTCACAGTCTAGCACATAGAGCAGGTATCTGGGAGCCAAGAGCCAGACTCATCACAGCCCTAGGCAGGGAGACGGCTTCTCAGAAGGCAAGCATCACCTGGAGACCTGAAATACAGCAGGTGTTTCCAGTAGGCATGCCAGGCAGAGAGAGCACCCAGGCATGTGCAGAGGCATGACTCAAATGGAATTACAAGATGTCCTCAGAGTGGAGGGTAAAGTGCAAGGGACGGCTGGTGGTGGGAGATAAGGTGTATTTACAGCAGTAGCTGGACTTCAGGCAGGGCCTCGCCTGCTGAGATGGAGCTGGGCTTTCATCCTGAAGCTGAAGTGGTTTGGGTTCAAAACTTGATAATCAGATCCCCACTCGAGGGAGGTCCTCCTCCATCCACAGCCAAGAGGGAAGATGAAGAAGAACAAGGGTGGATGCAAGGTTCCAAGTTAGGGACTGTTGTTGTCAGAAGCAGGGATGACCTGCCATGCGTGGAGGAGGTAGGACCCACACAAGAGGTGATGGGACCCATGTCGGGACTGAAGGAGGGCTAAGCAATAACTCCAGATTCCCCCAGGACACACAGAAGTGGGAGTATAGCAGAGGGCATGGAGATGATGGGAAGGCGATGAACTCAGGGTGCATTTTGAGGTGGCTGTGCCCCTCAAGTGTGTTCGAGCACCTGGCACTGTGTCGCAGGAAGCTGAGGAACAATTGAATTGATGGGTGAATAAAGTGAGGTCCCCCAGTCTCTGTAGCCTCATAATTTCAGGGAGATGCTCCCTGAGTTCTGCTTCCTTCCACCCAAGCTCCAGCTCCTCATCCCACAGTCAGGATTGCTTGCGACCCAGAGCTGTCTTCCTGAAGAAGCACCATTATCCATCCCTAGGGATAATGCCTGACATGAAAAAAGCCCCAGTCCCAGCCTCTAACCACCCCAGGCTCCTGTCTGATAGATCTGCAGTGCCTAAGGGCACCCAAAGGATCCCATGGAGTTCCCAATGCTGAGAGTGCCTTGTGACACTCATCCTTCTCTGCCCGAAGATGTCAGCCAGGCCTCTGTTAGGGGCTGAGTCTCTGTCCAGCCCTGTCGCCAGGTCTCCTATAGGAATCCCTGATGTGATCACATTGACTTGAGGAGAGGCCGCCAGGAAGGCCAGGGTCTGGTCTGAGCTGGAAAGAATGAGGTCCTGGATGGTCACCCAAACCAGGGCTGAGAATGGAATATGACTGTGGCCTTGATGGAGCTATGCCTGGGAAGGCAAGGAAAAATAGGCTATTCAAATCTGAAAGAGGTCCATGTGGCTGAGACTCAGAAAACCAAAGGTCCAGGGAGGTCTAGGGGGCTAGATCACACAAAATCATGGCTAGGTGCTAATCCAACAGGCAGTTTGACCTCTAGACCCCAGAAACTGGCTGCCCAATGGACTTTCCTGGGGACCCACACCAATTCAGGTGGGGGAAATCCCTCCCTGGGTCCAGCTCCTGAACTCTAGGCCATCAGGATGATGTAGGATGAATGGTGCAGAGCAGGCCAACATATCTCAGTAGGTCCTGGGGAAGCCAAGGACAGAGTTCTGACTGCAGGCTACAGTTCTATGCTCCAAAGAAGTCTCCACCACAGATCCTAACCCCAGCAGAACCTGAGGCTCTGTCCCAAGAGACTCAGCTCCCACATCACCATCCCTGTCTATGCCCCATCCTTCTCCTTCTGCCTTAGCCTTGGTTGTCTATTTATTCCTGGTGTCTTACATTGAGCTGTGAGTTCCCAGAAGGCAAGGAGTCTGACCTGCCCCAGGTATCACAGGTTTATAAATAAAGCAACTTGCAGGAACTAGGCATGTTCTTGAGTAGTGGCAAAGGGAGGCCTTGGTTACCCATCTTTACTGAAGGCATCCACTGGGGCCTGGGGGGCGGGGGACAGGGTGAAGAAAGAATAAAGAATAAAGGTGACCAGAGGAGAGGGGACAGAAGACGGGCATGACCAGGATGAGCCCTGAAAGAAGCCTCAGGCCTGTGTGTCATGCCCAAGTGGCCCTGGGCTCCACCCTATCTTCTCTGACAGGCAATGTCCTATTCACAGGCATGACCTGGGTACACATGATCACATGCCCATGAGACCCCAGTGCCTGATGCTAACCCAGGGCCTCAGAGGAGATATATAAAAAGCAGAGAGATGAAGGGTCACACCCAAGGCCAGAGGTCAACAAGGAGGAAGCTGGGAAGCAGAGGTCTCTGGTCAAGCTCTGACACCTGTCGGCACAGACACTTCCTCAGGTCCACTTCAGAGCCGGGCGGTTGGTGGCCTGAGAGGCCTCCCCACCCTCCAGAGTCCAAAGACCACAGGTGTGGCTTCCTCAAAGCCTGCTTCCTCCCCCACAGGCCACCTGATCATCAGTAGGTCTCTGCCTGAGGCAGCTGGCAGAGGAACCAAACTGAACTCCCTCCAGCAGCACAGGACTACTGGCACAACCACCAGCCTTCTGGGGGACCAGACACCAGGCTGCACAGGCACTCAGGTAAGAGCCTATCTCCAGGGAATAGCAAGGATTGGAGATCCTGGGGCCAACATGGGCACCTCTGTGGCTCCCCAGGGTTGGGACATTTTGCAGCCTCTTCTCAGATTTAGGAAGAAGGGTTAGTCCCAGGAACTCCCCACTGGCTGGAGACCAGGAAGAGCAAGGGGCTCCAGAAGGCTTCCCCCAGGGTCAGCCACGTAGATACCCCTGCCTTGCTCTGTACACCTACACCAGGGAGAGCAAAGGCTGATGCCTGACACTGAAGGGGGCCAGGCAGGTCCAACAGCACCTGAGCCCTGCGATGCGGGGTCCTTAGCAGTAACTGTTGAACTGTCCCCACCAGCCCACCAGAACCCGTGGTGACCTACAGGAGCCACACTGGTGTGAAAGAGCAGGGCTTTTCATTCCTCCATTTGGAAGCAGGAATTGAATGGCACAGCCAGGGAGGTGAGGAGGCAGAGGAAAGGGCCGGGTTCCAGCACCATTTGCACGTATCTAGGAAAGGGGTTCCCCCGAGCAAGGGAACAGAGATCAGCTGCCTCCTCCTCTATGTTCCCATGACGCTCACTGGCTAATCATTTTTCCATCTGTGAGTCACCTTAATAGATTTCCATCATTTTCATAACAGTCCCAATAAACAGGTGTGGGTGCTTCCTTACACTTTGGTCGGGATCTACAGCCAAGGTGCGCCAAGCAGATAGATGCGTGGAGGTGCACAGAAACCATGATGAATGCATACAAATTCACACTCCCTTGACTCCTCCATACACCCAGCACAGACAAATTCAGGACCTTTAACTCCACTCCATTTCAAAAGACATGTGTTCGAGGCCCCCTCTGTGGCCCACCACCTAGTGGCAGGGACACAGTTGTAAACCAGACAGTTCTGGCTCATTTCCCTGTTAAACAGTCACTGTGTCTCTAAGCCTGTTGTCCTCTTTGAATATCAGAGTCCTCATCGGAAAAGTGGGGGTGATGGCTCCAGCTCTGGGGTTGTCTGGAGTATTAGCTGGGTCACTGAAGGCAAATTCCTTAGAGTGGTGCTCACCATTTGGTGCTGGACGGACAGTGGTGAAGCCCAAGCAAGGTAGGGTCAGGAGGGGTTCAGCAGCAGCTCAGAGTGCTGTCAGGGTGGCTACGGCCATTCCTGTTGTTAGGGAGGAATGGTCAGTGCTGAAACATGTGGGAACGCTCTGGGCAGGCGGTGGTTAAAGAAGGCTTTACCAGCCCGTTGACTGTGAGCTGGATTTAGAGTTGGGCGGGAGGGGTGTCTGGGGGAGAATCTGGAACACCAGAAGGAAAGAGGCAGGAGTGGTGGTCAGACACCAGATGAATGTCGGTCCCTGGCAAGTTCCACATGGCACCCCCTCCCATAAATGTCTGTCTGTCTGTCTTTTACCTATCTCTGTATCTAACACACACACACACACACACACACACACACACACACACACAGAATCTCACACTCAAATACATTCTTCCTGGCACGGTCATTAGTGGGAGCTTCCTCCCTGTTTGCAGAATTACAGCAGGGCTGCGCAGAGGCTTGCTGTGGCAACTGAGCCCTCTGCCCTTCCCCCGGAAGTAACTCATTAATGGCATCTTTTACATCTAATCCCAGAATAAGATCTGAACCCAGATTCAAATCATGGGAGGCCATCCATGTTGTGTGCCCCTGCCCCAGACCCTTTCTCCCCTGGCCCATGGCCTCCAAGGCTAACAAGATGGGCTTCTTGGGCAGGGTATTAGATGCAGATGACTCTGAATAGGTCCCCTGGAGCTAAGGGCTTCAGATCTGGTCTGAGTCCCCAGATCAGAGCCACAGTGGCTGGGCCTTGTATTTCTGTCCCTTAGTCTAATGACTGTCTGGTTCATTGTGATTCTAGGAGGCTGACCTCAGCAGTGTCAACATGTCCAGGCCCAGCAGCAGAGCCATCTACTGTAAGCTTCCTGCTTCCCCTACCCTGCTCAGCCCCCCTCTGGGCCAAGCTCCCTGAGCCCCATCTTCTCCACTCCCCCTGCAGTTGTCCAAGCCTCACCCCACTTCCGCTGCCCCTGCCCTTGACTTTGTTCCCACAGTGCACCGGAAGGAATATTCCCAGAGCATGGCCTCAGAACCTACCCTTCTGCAGCACAGGGTGGAGGTGAGTACCCCTAAGGTCCTGGGGCCCAGGCAGTTTCTGAGTAAAACTCCGAGTTTCCGTGTGTCCACTGCCTCACAAAAACAGATACACCTGACCCTGACACAGCAGCTCAACCTGACTGAACTCCGGGGAGTCAGATTCAGCAAGCCTGAGGCCTGAACATCTGCCAGGTTTAGGGGAGTGGAGAGTAGTCCCAGGGTGGGCAGAACAGGCCCAGCTGGAGGTCATGGGGGTGGGTACTGGGTCCCTAGTCAGGAGTGACAGAGTAAATAGTCAAGACCCACAGAAAGCCATCCTGCCAACCTCTTTGTTGTCCAACCCATCTCCTGTACATTGTTCAGGATTGCATGTGACTGCGAGGAAGAAGGTATGAAGGTTGCGGCTATAAGGGACAGTGTCACAGAGGGGAGACATCCTGCACTCCCAGGCCAGGCTGAGCCACTGGAATGGAGTCAACTGGCCCCACCCAAATGCATAGCTGGCACTTCGAGATCTGGTCATTTGAATTGGCTTTTAAACTGCAAGGATGTGGTCAGAGAGCTTGCTTAACCAGGGACATGGAGGTGGCCATAGTGCATGGCATGGGGGCACAGAACCCACCCTGACCCTAGTAGCCTCAAGTGCTAAGAGACAAGTAGGGAACCCACAGGGCCATGGAGAAAGGGCTTCCCGGGCTCTGTCCAGTTTCTCTGTAGAGTGGGGCTGGGAACTGGCTTCACTGAGGCCCCTCAGGCAAGAGCAAGGGGAGGTGCATTCAAGATAACAGGCCTGTGGGTTCTGCTGAGGTGCTGGAAGTCTGGACACAGTGAGAGGAACTGCACCCGGGCAGGAGTGAGGCTTGAGGTCCAGGGACAGGAAGTAGACTGCTCCTCTCCAACAGAACACTAGAGCAAATGGAGGACACCTCAGGGAGGCAACATTTTCTGTGGGAAGGCAGGAATCTCTAGAGGAAGGTGGCCAAGGGAAAAGGTGCCAAACCATGGGGCCAGCAGAAGGCAAGGACCTGGGAGTCAGAGCTCTGTCTGTGTAAGACTCAGAAGAAGAATACTCGATCTTCCTGAGAGCCCCGTGGCACTGGATTGGCACAGTTGGAAAGACATCTGGGTATGAGCAAAAGTATGGAAAGAGGCAGGGGTCAGGCATGTGAGGTCAGTGAGGAGGGAGAACAACCCGAGGACAATAGTTCCTAAATGCAGCAAAGGGACCTGAAAGGTCCCATAGCCCACACAGAAGAACACGGATGATTTTGCTGGATGATTGGAACCCACACCCGTGATCACCCAGTCACCTTATATGATGGCTCCTTTGAAGTCCCAGAACCCCTTAGCCCTAGCCCTGGAAGCCTCTTTAAGAACCAAACTTCTATAGGCTCTTGCTTTATTGAAAAACTTGACCTCCCCACAGGGGGAGCCAAGGACACATCTTCTTCCTCGACTGCCTTTTCCCTGCCTGCTGCCATCTGGGACCCTCTCTCCAAACCTTCTCCCACACCAGTCTCTTCCTGTCCCCTTAGCATCTGATGACATGTAAGCTGGGGACACAGAGAATCCGGGAACCGAAGGATGCCCTACAGAAGCTTCAGGAGATGGATGCACAGGGTCGAGTGTGGAGCCAAGACCTGATCCTGCAGGTCAGAGATGGCTGGCTCCAGCTGCTGGACATTGAGACTAAGGTCAGCCTTCTCAGCAAACCCAGCTGTGGGCCCTGGCTAACCCAGGATGCTAAAAAGCAAGCACTAGGCTCTCCACCTGCCTCTCAGTGCCTGTCCACATCCAATACACATCCCAAACCAGGGAGAGGCAGGACGTGGACTAAGGACAGAGGCATAAGAATCAGGGTTGAGACTCTACCCAGCCCAGAGAGCAGAGATGACCTTTTCAGGGTCTCAATGGCTCTCAGTGATCTCCTGATATTTGGCCTTTCCACTTGCCTTAGGAGGACCTGGATTCTTACCGCCTGGACAACATCAAGGCCATGGATGTAGCACTCAACACCTGCTCCTACAACTCCATCTTATCCATCACTGTGCAGGAGTCTGGCTTTCCAGGCACCAGCACTTTACTCTTCCAATGCCAGGAAGTAGGGGTGAGCGACCGGGTATTGTGGTCAGGGGTGGAGTTTGGCGACCATCACGTGCACACACTCACACACATAATGACTGCTGCTTCCTCCAGGCAGAGCAGCTGAGGACAAGCCTGCAGAAGGCCCTGGAGGAAGAACTAGAAGAAAGGTAGGCTGTTTCTACCCAGCAACATCCAGGGCCTCCTAGCTCAGGCCTGAGGGCCATATCTGGGCTACACATTTGGAGAACTCATGATCCTGGGACCTAACAGACACAGGCCAAGAACTAACAAAGGCTTAGACCAACGAAGGGTGTGGGGAATGTATTGAGTGCATTGGATACTGTCTCCAGAAGCCATTGTAGAACCCAAGAAGGCCCAGGAACCAGGCAGGTGAAGCATGGTGGAGTCAGGGAAGGCTCAAGTAGAGACTAAGGGTCAGGAGTGGGGTTCCTGGAGAGAGATGGTGATGCCCTGTGGACTTAGGTATCTGTCCCAAGAACTTTATCAAAGTTCTATCTTCCATCAGACCTCGATTTGGAGTCCTTCATCCAGGCCAGGACAAGCGGAAGGGGTATCCTCTGGAAAGGCCACTCCCTATACATCAGGCACCCCCTCTGGAGCAGAGGTCCCTTCCAGAGCAGAGGTTTCCTCTAGAGCAGCCACACCACATGACCCCAGAACGCAGTAAGTTTGTGTCTGAAGGGCAAGTGGAGGAGGAGGTTTGGATCCAGTCAAAGGAGTCCTAGGCTCATGGTCCCTCCACATCTGTCGCAGGCATCCCACCATCCCCAAGGTCCCTGACACACTACCCAAGTGCCCGAGAACCAAGCGTCTTCACTCTGCCTCCTCCTCCAAGGCGTGCTCCATCTCCTGAGGACCCAGAGAGGGATGAGGTAAACCGAAGGTGGTTGGAGGCTTGCTGGGACTTCCTGGGCTTGAGAAAAGGGAGAACCTACTCTCAGGAACCCAGATTCCTAGGGTAGACAGGGCAGGGCTGGGACTGAGGCTGGGGCTTATGGTGGGATGATAGCAGGACCAGGGTGGGGAGTTTCCGGGTTTCCATGACTGTCCACTCAAGGCCGTGGGTTGTTGGGCATCCAGGAGGTACTGAACCATGTCCTGAAAGACATTGAGCTGTTTGCTGGAAAGCTGAAGGAGGCCAAGGCGAAGGACAGTCATAAGAAGAGAAAACTTGGGAGAAAAAAGAACAAGGCTCAAAACAGTAAGTGGTTCATGCCAGAGGAGAGGAGCCGGGGTGTCTTGGGGGGGGGGCCTGGAAACCCCACCTTTATCCCTTCTTCCACAGAGATAACAGAAGCACAGTACATTGATTGCTTCCAGAAGATCAAGCTGAGCTTCAACCTCCTGGTCAGTGGCTCTGGCCAGTTCTGGGCCCTTCCTCCCTAGCTCCCCTTCTCTCTGATGCCAACCACCCAAGCCTTTCCCTTCTCCAGCTCCTCCTTCTCTTGGGACTTTGGAAGGACACCAGGCTCTGAGCCAAGGCACAACACATGGGGTGCTAGGGTTCTGGTGAAGGTAAATGTTGGATGGGAACCAACCCTGTTCCGTGTCTTCAGGGGAAGCTGGCCTTACGGCTGCAGGAAACAAGCGCCCCCGAGTTCGTGGACCTTGTCTTCCAAACCCTGAAACTGGTGAGTGGAGGGCAGACGGGGAGGCAAAGGGGACAAGCTGAAGCCAAGGAAGAGCAGAGGAAGGAACAAGAGGTGGCGGGGGGGGGGGGGAAGTACCAGGGTAAAGGGAGCTGTGGGACCTGCCCCTTGTTCAACATGCATCTTCCTGCCAGGATACCACTCGAGACAAAACCCCCAGCAGACCGGATGGGCTGGCAACAGAGTCGTGGACACCAAGTCTTTGGGGGGACAGGCAGGAAGTGAGGAGACAGAGCTGAGGGGCTCTTGGATAATTCCTGCTCCCTTCTGACTTAGATGTACTGATACCTTCTCTTTCTACCTCTCCTCCAGATCCTGTCCCAGTGCCCCCAGGATGGCCTTGCAGCCAAAGTGATTTCACCCCTCCTCACCCCCAAAGCCATAGACCTGCTGCAGTCCTGTCTAAGGCCACCCGAGAATGCTCTCTGGAAGTCACTAGGCACAGCCTGGACCACCAGCTGGTAAGTAAAGACAAGGGGCGTGGAGGACCCAACCCAGGACATGATGTGTGTAGCCTGGTGGTACACGATCACAAACCAGAGACATATCCAGAGAATGTGGGGGACTCTACATGGAGTTCCCAACTTTTTACTAAACACTGCCTTTATCCAGTGAAGAAACATTACTTCAGAGAAAAAAAGAGCAATGCCAGCTTCTACTAAAATGTATGCTCATTTTCACCAGGGACAAAGTGAAAACTTGGTCCCAGTCCAGCTCAGAATTAAAGAATGGCTGACATAAGAGACGCCAGATTTAACATCTGGAAGTTGACAGTAAGCTTCAGAACAGGAGTTAGAGACGCCAAGCTGCTGTGGGTGGAGGGGTGGGCATGAGACCAGTTAGAGAGCCTGGGAACTGGGAAGGAAACTCACTTGGACACCTGGGCTAACATGTCTCGGGAACAGTTTACAGAGGCCACACATCTGGGTCCCCAGCTGAGAGGTCCTAACTATGTGATAGAACAGTATCTTAGTGTCAGGCAGGCCACAATGAGAGGCCTGTGAGTAATCCATCGGGAGCACCTGACCTAACTTCCTCAAGCATGATTTGTAGCAGAGGGTAGGGGTCTGAGAAATGGTTACAGGAAGAAGACAGAAAGAAAAGCAGGAAGAAGACAAAAAGAAATCACAGAAATGCTAGGCGTGGTGGCACACGCCTTTAAGCCCAGCACTCAGGAGGCAGAGGCAGGCAGATTTCTGTGAGTTCAAGGCCAGCCTAATCTACAAAGCGAGTTCCAGAACAGCTAGGGCTATATGGAGAAACCTTGTCAGAGAGGAGAGAGAGAGAGAGAGAGAGAGAGAGAGAGAGAGAGA
>CABHPR010126720.1:0-28657 GCA_902168415.1 Peromyscus melanophrys | reverse complement strand
CTTAACAGCTCCAACTGTAGCATTTCAGCATGTAAAGAACATGTGAATATATGCCTATAATGCACATGAACACTACTCTTGGATCAGTCCCACATGTGAGATCTTGAAGCAGGACATCTTTTCAGTGCTCCTATCCTGACTGTTCTGATCTCACTCTGTTTTTTGTTTTTATGGTGGAGCTCACTCACCACAGAGCTGGCTAGCTGAATAGGCATGTGGTTGGTTTCTAAGTGGAATGTGTTTTTTCACTGTACACAGAGGCCTGGAAAAGCTGAATACTAGCTAGTTTTGAGGTAGACTTTATGAAAATACTAGTGCCTCTAGTGCTTCCTAGCAATTTATTGCAAGGCTTAAAAACTGTGTTGGATGAATGCGTGAGTGTGGTGGCAAGAGTGTGCGTTGGTGGAGGATCACACTAAAAGTGGCCCAAGGCTTCTTTCCTTTGTAGTTTGTCTGTGTGGAGCATTGGAACGGGTTGGCGGCTTTGTTTACCTTTCCTGAAAAGAATAAAACACTTTGTAAGCAGGAGAGGGCCAAAGAGAAGAACTACCCCAAAGGGCCACATGAACAAGTGGTCACCACTCTATGCCATAGAAGACTCAAATCCTGAAGGTAATTATAGCAGTGCACCTTGAGTTTGTACCTTTTGCTTTCATAATGGAGTTGGAAAGAAAGGAGTTACACTCATGCTCTAACTCTTCAAAACTGAGGGTGAGAATTGTTCTGGAAGTTTCCAGTCCAGAAACACAAGTTTCTGACACCTGAGGACTCAGCTCTCTGGAGAGGTCTAGGGAGCCATGGGGGCTGGAAAGTTCCTCAGCACCACACTAGCCCTGTGCTATGGGAATACTTCAGTATTCTGGTGATCTGACTTTGTAGCAATCTGGATGACTGCACAGTATAAAAGAACTATGCTTCAAGTAGCATTTGCAGGAGCAGACCCTGAATTATAACGCCTTGCTTGCAGGTAGATAGCCCTGCTTTGGCTCATAACTAGAGGAATGAACATGTTTGAATGGGATGTCCTCAGCTGCTGCCAAGCTGCAGCATGATCTCCACAGCTGTTTGGATGAAGGGACTGCAATGAGCAGTTTGGCTAGCTCCCATTCCTGTACTCCAGGAATGTAGCAGTTGAGTTCCACCCCTTCAGAAAGTTGCAGGTGGATTTGATTGATATTCTGAGGAAATAGTGCAGGTAAGCAATTCATTTTTTGTGAGATTAATTTGGTATTGCACAGACTAATACTTCTCTTGTAAGAGTTGAAGTATTACCTGTCTTCACATTTTATTGAGTGCTTTTTGTGTGCTAAACACTGTGCTCAGGAGTGTCAGAGATGTTATTGCCCCTGGAATTTCACACTTTATACAAAATGAGTTCCCAGCACTCAAGAGAGAGAGTCAGCTAGATCTCTGTGAGTTCAAGGCCAGCTTGGTTTACAGAGCAAGTTCTAGGTCATTCTGTGCTACATAGTGGGACCCTGACTCAAGAAGAAAAATTATATAGTCCACAATTTATGTTCTGGTACGTTTGCTTTGAGTAGGAAAAGAAAATAATAAATGTAAAATTAGCTAAGAGGGAGTCGCAGATCTGTACACATTACTATCCTGAGATTTCCATTTTCTTTTTCTGTTGTACTATCTCAGAGACTTATACTTCAGCTATCTCAGTGATTCTCTAATCCTAGGTCTGTCACTTGTCATCACAAAATTTTGCCTTTGCAAAATGACATTGGCTTTATTTTCATCAATTAAAGAGACCAGTTTACCTTTGACATCTGCAACTTCAGATAAATTTCTTGGTAGTAGGTGCTGTTTTATTTTTAATGTAGCTTTATCTTCTACTGTAAGCCTCCAATACTGTGGTATTTAATAAATCATCGGCACTTTGTGGGTGGATGTCCCTAATCTTTAAAGAAAGAGTACACTAGGGGAGCATCTGCCTGCTAGATGACACAAAAAAATCATTTGACAGGTGAAGCATATGTTGCTAGATCTGAAACAATCCTTGACATTGGTAATGACCTTCTCAGTAGAGATAGAAGATTTCAATTAGGAACTTAAAATTTAAAAACTGTATTTTAAACTATAAGTAACTTTGTTTTTATGATATCTTTGGAAGAATGTTTATTCTAATAACAAGTGATTATTTTAATGCTATTTAACATGTAAAGGTATTCCATGGTTTTTAATTATCATTCCATTGGGAGTTTGTTACTGGGGGAAGTGATTTTGGCTGACAGCCATCCAAAAGTGTATCACCCAGTGAAAAATGTTGCACACAGTGACTAAATGTACTGTTATTTGAAGACTATTCTATAGTCTGTAGACAGACTTTTCTGTCCCGCCAACTAGCTCCCAAATAACTACAGACTTATTAATATAAATAATAGCTTACGCTTGTTACTAACTAGCTCTTACAACTTAAATTAACCCATATTTTTTATCTATGTTCTGCTGTGTGGCTCGGTACCTTTTGTCAACTTGGCATATTCATCTTGCTTCTCCTTGCATCTCCTGGTGACTCTGTCCTTCTTCTTACCTCCAGTGTTCTCTCTGTCTGGCTCTCCTGCCTAACCTCTTCCTGCCTAGCTATGGGCCATTTAGCTCTTTATTAAACCAGTAAGAGCAACACATCTTCACAATGTACAAAAAGATTATTCCACAACATGACACAATGGTAGGATAAATAGTGTGGCAAGGGTTAATCTTTATAAGTACTTTTAGAAAGCATTAATTCTCTAAACATTGGCTATAACTTGACAAAATGCCAATGTTTGCGTCTCCTTTTCATATATCAGTATTGGTTTCATAATATAGTTTGGTTGTTTTTTCTATTGTTTATATCTTTGATAC
This sequence comes from Peromyscus melanophrys, assembly GCA_902168415.1. Lineage (NCBI taxonomy): Eukaryota > Metazoa > Chordata > Mammalia > Rodentia > Cricetidae > Peromyscus > Peromyscus melanophrys. Next base: position 25,804 of record CABHPR010126720.1, on the reverse strand, counting down.
CTCACCTAATGGCTTTGATAAAGTAGGTACTGGTAGATATTTCAAAAATAGGTATGCTAGAGCTTTTTCCTATCAAACTCAGGATGAAAATGAGTTTTTAAAATAGTGAACTAAAATTAATTTTGTTGTTGATGATTTTGTTTTGTTTTTTGGCTTCTCTGTGTAACAGCCCTGGCTGTCCTGGAACTCACTCGTAGACCAGGATGGCCTTGAACTCATAGTGATCCGCCTGCATCTGCCTCCCGAGTGTTGGGATTTAAGGCATGTGCCACCCTGCCTGGCTTGTTGATGTTTTTTAATATTTGGAAAGAAAATTGAAAATGAACATGTTCACCTTTTTTTGTGCTGTTCATTTGTTATTTGGCATTGGCAGCAATTATAGAATAGCCCTCAGATAGAATGTCTGATTGAGCTTTGGGTAGGCTAACAGTAATTTGCACTTTTATTTTTTACATTAAAAATTACTCATTTTCGTTTTGTGTATACGGGCATTTTGCCATATGTCTGTATGCATACAGTGCCCACAAAGGCCAGAAGAGGATATCATGTCTTCTGAAACTGGAGTTACAAATGCCATGTGCATGCTGGGAATAGAACCTGGGTGCTCTGCAAAAGCAGCCAGTGCTTTTAACTACTGAGTTCTGTACTTTGTACTTTGAAACTTTTTAATTTTTTTCTATTTCTCTAGAAATAATGATTCTTTGGGATTCTTTTTTTTTTTTTTTTTTTTTTGGTTTTTCGAGACAGGGTTTCTCTGTGTAGCTTTGCGCCTTTCCTGGAGCTCACTTGGTAGCCCAGGCTGGCCTCGAACTCACAGAGATCTGCCTGCCTCTGCCTCCCGAGTGCTGGGATTAAAGGCGTGCACCACCAACGCCCGGCTGATTCTTTGGGATTCTTTTCACTTCATAAAACAAGTAATGTTTTGTCTCCCCTTTAACTGGAAGAATTAAAGAAAGCCAAAAGTGAGAATGGTGTTAACAGTTACTATATGGTCACCATTGACTGATACTCATCGGTTACAATGCATTTCATTAGATCACTGCTGGAGAGCTATGTGAGCAAATGAAACCCAAGTGTAATTATGGAGATATTAGCTTGGAATAAGATAAAGAAACCACTCCTGTCTACATTTTCCAAGGTTTCCACATTGAAGTATATGATCTAGTAGTTTGGGGCGGTACATGTTTGACAGTTGTTGACATTGTCCATAGCACTGCAACACTGGCATCTTGGTCCTCATCTATTGCAGCTGTGGAAGTTTCTTTGCCAACAACCATAACCGTGGTGGCACCTGCCTTTAATCCTAGCACTTGGGAGGCAGAGGCAGGCTGATCTCTGTGAGTTCGAGCCCAGCCTGGTCTACAAAGTGAGTTCCAGGAAAGGCGCAAAGCTACACAAAGAAACCCTGTCTCGAAAAAACAAAACAAAACAACAGCAACAAAAAGAAGTAGGGTCTGGTAGAAATTATTTCACGGAGCAGCCTTGTAGGCAGGATCTTAGAAAATGCAATTTTACCTAAATGCAAATTGTATTTTACTGGTTTACAGTCCAATGATTGGAATTGGTTATAATAATAACCATAATCTTTTATTAAAAAATTGATCAGGTTTGATGAATTCCTAGCAGATGCCAGTTCTGACCTGGGAGGGAATACATTAGACATTTGGAATGTAGTATATATATTGGGAGTCTGTAGTAGAGAGCTTGTCACAGAGGCACAGGTGCTCAGAAGGATGCAGAATGTAAGAGGAGAGGGTTAGAAAGGTAAAGCTCACTCCTTAGAGACCTGTTCAGTTCTCAGATTACCATTCACATAGTATCTTCCTGTGTCAGTTCTACACTGATGATTTCTGTAAGCTTGTCTAATTAAAATTTTTATTATATTTATTTATGTAGATATATGCACATGCTTTTCCCCAATAAACAAATAAATGTTAAAATAAAAACTAAAAACATTTGTATAATTTCAAAACTGACTTTACAGATCACAAACATAAGAAAACTTACAAATACTAAGTTACAGATAAATTAAAATACTCCAAATTGAAAAGAGATTATGTTCAGTCTATTTACAGAAAGTGGTAGGAGTACTTAAAGTTTTGTTGATGAATTTGAGTCCTTTTTTACTTAAATTCTTGGGTCATCTTTATTCTAGTGATTCTTAACAGTGTAGAAAGCTTATCGAGTATTTAGTACAGTGATTGATTTAATTGGCTTTCAGTGTTTGGGAAGAGGTTACTTGGTCAAGATGTATTGTTTATAGTTTCCAAAACTGAAATGCACAAAACTCCTGTTCAAGATGATCTTTCAGAACCAGCCTATCTGTAAAGCAGAACAACAGGTGTTTGCTGAGGCCAGTTACTGCTCTCCCTCTGCCAACCTCTCTAACAGCCCCACATCTATATGATAGCAACTTGGGTGGCTCAACGAAGGTCAATCTCACATTCCTGACTCTTGGCTTTAGGTAGGTTGGGGCACAATAATATACACATATGACAAAATGGCACAAGAAAGGCAGACTCCAGTGTTGATTATTACTTTGCCTTGTCTCCATTATGTTCTTTCTAAGCACAGACAGCCTGGTCCTCTGGCACTGACATATAACAAACATCAGTAACAACCTTTTAAAATGTGAAATAAAAGAACAGAGTGAAGGACAATAGCACAGTTACAGAAAACCTGAACTAATCTGTGGAGAAATTGTTGCAATTAATTTTTGGTTCACCAACATAGTGATGTATACGTGTGCCACTTCCTCAGTGTTGTGCATTTGGACCACATCACTAATCATCCCACAGCTTTGTCAGACAGGCACTGCACAGTGAGTGTGTTTGAAGGTTTTGTGTCTATTGTTTTTTCCATTTAATTTCCAATTTTCCTTCACTTGTGTAACTAGTACAAAAGTATTCTACGTAGTTGAAGGTTGCTCACTCTCAAGAAGTGAGCTTTTAATGCTTCTTGCACTTGCCACAACTTGAACATAACATTGTTGTTTATGCACATAATACTTACTTAAAGATTTTTATCTTTTCTTTTAGGTATGATTAAAAAGAAATTCTGCAGTTTTCAGAACTAGCCTCCACTTAACACTTTTTACAGGAACTGTGACTTGTTACCTGCCAACTATTTCAGAAAAATTCCATTATTATACTGTGTACTGTGATGGATTGTTTGAATTTGCTTTTAATGAAGGGCTATTTGCTTCATGCATAACTTTTCAGGTTTTTTTTTTTTTTAAAAATAACTATTCTATATGTTAGACATTACATGCTATTTCTGAGACTCCATTGTCAAATACAGTTGTAAACTAGCTAGTAAAACTTAAGTTCCTCATTTTATCTTTGTATTATTTGGACATAAAATCAGAAAGAGATTCCTTTGTTCAATTTTATCCAGTAGTCCTCACTCCAGGTAAATATTATGTACTTTAGATTTTTGATACCATAAAGGAATGGGCTGTGTGTACACAGCATCATTGACTTAGTAAGTATTTAACAGAAACTTGGTACTTTTATTCCTGGCAATTCTAATTAAAAATTAATCTAATCCTTGTTTGCTTTATTATGATTCTTTGTATTTCTTTCTTTCTTTTTTTTTGTTTGTTTGTTTTTGCTTTTTTTCGAGACAGGGTTTCTCTGTGTAGCTTTGCGCCTTTCCTGGATCTCACTCTGTAGACCAGACTGGCCTCGAACTCACAAAGATCTGCCTGCCTCTGCCTCCTGAGTGCTGGGATTAAAGGCGTGCGCCACCACCGCCCCGGCCTTTGTATTTCTTGAAAACACCTTTTTTTCCCCATTACTAGTTGAAACTCCCCTCCCCTCCCCTCCCCTCCCCTCCCCTCCCCTCCTCTCCTCTTCCCTCCCCTCCCCTCCCCTCCTTCCTTTCCTTCCTTTTTCTTGCTACCAGGTTTGTTTGTTTCAGTACTTGAGTAAATACAGTACATTCACATTTCTCATTCTTCTTACTCTTATCGTAGGCCTTAGTCCTAATACTAACTTATGTAAAATGACCTACTGAGTTTGTATTCTTTCATGCTTGCGTCACTTTTCAATAATATTTCCTTTCATTAAAATGCCCTTCACATCTTTTTCTTTACAATTCCATCAGTTTGTCAATACTGTCTGTCTACTTCCTCGATACTAATGAAAGCCATAAAGTGACCATGTCATCTTAATTTCAACTTTACCTTTTGTAAGAAGCAAAGCCCAGATTTTTATTTTGAATTCCATGCTACTTTCTCTATGTCTAAGGCTTTCTGTACAAATTAGAGTACTCCTCACTAATCCACAGCCTTGGTTTCAGTTACCCATAGTCAGCTACAGTTTACAAAATAAGTAGAAAGTTACAGAAATAAGCAGTCTACAAATTATAAATTTTATGCCTCTGAGTTACATCGTGCAATCTCTCACCAGAATGTGTATTATCTCTTTGTACAGTGTATCCTACACAAGTTACTTGCCTGTTTTGTCACTAACTTGGTTATCATTTCAATAATTGTGGTTTTGTTATGATCATAGTGCTCATGTAGATTAATGCTGCATTATGTTGGCAGTATCATTCACATAATTCATCTTCTTATACAGGCATTGTACAATCTCATAATGTAGAATACATCACACGGAAGGAAGTACAAAAACATTGGAGAATGTGAGAAAGCATATTCACATAACTTAATATATTGTTATCTTACCCATTAGATATTGTTAAATTTTTTTAACTGATAAGAATAGATGCTACTCTTGATTTTGGCCAAAAGACCAGAAGCAGCTGTGCCTAATTTATAAGTTAAACTTTATCACAGGTAGGTAGGTAAGTGTAGGGAAAAGAATAGAGTATATAGGTTGAGCATACCTAATCCAGAAAATCCAGAAATGTTTCAAAATGTAAAATGTATCCTGAATGGCAACATGAAACTAGAAATGGAAAATTCCACACCAGACTTCATCTGGTGGGTCACAGTCAGAATACATCATACCTAAGACATTTCTTTAGATTACCTTCAGGCTGTGCATCCATGTGGGATATATGATTTCATAAATGGATTTCATGTTTGTGCTTATGTTCCAGCACTAACATATTTCATTATATTTTTTTTGTGGGAAACACTATAAGAATTCAAAAGCTGATCTTAAAATCCAAAACATTTCTTGTTTCAGACATTTTGGATATTCAATCTGAATAGGGCTCCTTGGTTTTGCAATTTTAAGTATCCATGAACATACCTTGCAATTAAGGTATAGCTACTGTGTACTCAGATTTGCTGTTTGTATATGCTTGCTTTAGAGAGCAGATTTCTTGAGGATAGGATTTTCTCTCTCTCTCTCTCTCTCTCTCTCTCTCTCTCTCTCTCTCTCTCTCTCGCTCGCACACACACACACACACACACACACACACACACACACACACCCCAGACTCTATTCATTACCTAGAGTACAGTGGCTATTTAATAATTGTTTTTAAGTTATAGGTAAATTTTATGATCCCTGCCTTTAGTACCATCTGAGAACCTAAAATTCTGCGTGAGTTTTGATTTATGCTTTCATTAAATTGCTGACTTCTTGAAGAATATCATTTTGTCATATGTATATTATTGTGCCCCAATCTACCTAAAGCCAAGAGTCAGGAATGTGAGACTGACCTTCGTTGAGCCACCCAAGTTGCTATCATTATAGATGTGGGGCTGTTAGAGAGGTTGGCAGAGGGAGAGCAGTAACTGGCCTCAGCAAACACCTGTTGTTCTGCTTTACAGATAGGCTGGTTCTGAAAGATCATCTTGAACAGGAGTTTTGTGCATTTCAGTTTTGGAAATTATAAACAATGACAAAGTTCTTAAGACCCAGTCTGCAGGTGGTGATATGCAGTCCAGAAGCTGTGATGACATCTACTAGTGAGGTATTCTGAACTCTCTGTGCTAGTTTAAGGCCGAGATCTGTCCTCACTGATTGGAGGAGCCAGGCTTCATTACAAAGAATATTATTTCTGGTAACTAAATAAAAATTAATTACATTCTGAATTAGAAATTAATAAATTCATTCACAAAGTAATATTTGCTATGGTTTGAATGCTATGGTTTGTCTCCTCCAAGATTAATGTTGTAGGAGCTGGTTGAGTTGTGGGGAGGGTCTGCTCTCTGATTGGAGTAAGTCCACTAACTAGTCCAAGACCTGATATTGAAGGCAGCATGTTTTGCCACTATGCTTTTCTAATCTTTAAGTACAGTTCTTCTCCCCTTCTTCTCTCTTCTGTACTTCCTGTTGTGTGAGGTACAGTGTTCTTCCTGGAAGTTACAGCCATCTTAGAAGCAAAGAGCAGCCCTTAGAAGCACAGTGCTCCTGCCACTTTAGTCTTGGACTTCCCAGTCTTTGATCCAGGAGAAACTAATTCTTATTATTTATAGATTACCCAGTCTGTGGTACTTTGTTAGAACCACACAAATGGAATAAGAAGGTTTCAGTTGTTGTCTTTGAGGGTTGGAGTTATGGTTGAACCCAGGGCCTTGTACAGGCTAGATACGTACTCTGTCATAAAAGTGCATCTTCAGTTCAAGACAACCCCCTCTTTTGTTATTGCTTGAAAACAAAAGGGAATGATGTTTGTAAATAAAACTCCCCTCTTCCCAGCATGACCTGTGGAGAGTTTCTCAAGTTTTGTGGACCAGCTGTGACCTAGTCGTTTGTCTCCAGTGTGTTTTTGTCACAGTGAAGGAGAGCGCTGTGTCTGCGGTGAACCAGAGTCAAACAGATTCCGTTCATTCATTGCATGTGTAGCCAACATTACGATCTGCAGCGTTTGTATTTCTTCTCCTCATTCCTCTTTCCTGCTATGAGAAATAGAAACAAGCAAACAAACAGGAAGAAAAAAAACCAACCTATGTTTTGTAGTCCAGCCCAAATGTCACTCATTTTAAAATGACTTTCTTTGTTTTTCCCTCCAAGTAACTGTTTTTCTTTTCCATGGTGTCTTTAAGTCAGTGTGAAATTTGTTTATACTACGTAACTTGTAAGTCACCTTAATCTGATCTTGAGCAACAGAGAAGAGTTTTGATTTACTTTATTTGATTTACTCAGTCGCCCTCACAGAGCTTTTAGTGCATTTATGGCAGACAGAATAAAGAAAGAAGTGCTTTCCTGATAATGATGGCAGGATGACTAGTGGTGCCCTATGTCAGATACTGTAAGGAGTGTCTTGTCACTCCTTCAATTATTTATTTGTATTTTATGTGCATTGGGGCTTTGCCTGCATGTATGTCTGTGTGAGGGTGTTAGATCTTGGAGTTAAAGACAACTGTGAGTTGTCATTCTGATTAGTTAGACAGTCCTCAGTAGCTGGTAATGAAACATCGCCACACCACTGATTTAATTTGGAGTCTCCCATTGACAGGAAGAGAAGCAGGTATTAGACTCAGTGTGGAGTAGAGAGAGAGAGAGATGATTTGGGAACTAGCATTCTAGGGTATCTTTGGTTATGTTTGCTTCTGTGGCATCCTTGGCTGTCTAGTGGATTTCTGAGCTGGATTACTGGAGACTTTTTCATGGAGGAGGTCAGATTGCCATGGTGTTTCTTGGCTTCCTGGGTGATGGCAGGTGACAGATTCATCCCCTGTCAGAAATGAAGAAGGCGCAGACAGCTTTGTCCCAGGCAGGGGTCACCTGTGCTGGCCTCCCACTGTTAATGTCCTCAGTGTGTTGACATTTTTACTTAAAGACCAACCCTGGATCTCAGAATTATTCTCTCTTTTTTTTTAATTGGCCACATCATCATGATTTTATTTCTGTTTTGAAATGGCTGTATATTGCCTTACCAGGAAGAAACTTTCAAGTGGTCACACAGATTCCACGGGGACAAAGATTGTGTGCCTAGGATCAATGAACCCTTTTAGGCCTTAGTGTGGAGGGAAACCTGAGAAGCTAAGTGTGATGTGAGGCTCTGTTCTTTCTTGGTGAGATAGCCCAGAAGTCACAGAAGTCATAGAGACTGAATACTTTTCAGTATTTCTGCTAGTCTTATTTTCCTAAATTCAGAGGTATGATATACCTAGTGAAGTTACAGCAAACAGCAAATGAATTAATATTTATTGCTACACTGGGCCAACCTGCAGTATAATGAGTATGGAACTCATGAAAATATAAAATTATTATACAGTAGCCTTTAAATCCCCAGACAGCAGACTAGTTAAAGTAAGCTTCTGATTAGCCCTGATGGTGGGCTAAGTTTTGTTCTATTACTGTTTGACTCATAATTTCTAGAAAGCAAGTAGATGTCTCTTTCCAGTGGTGAATGTAATATTTGTGGTGTTTGTAATAAATACAGAATATTCTGTACTTAAAAATACTTTCCTGCATAATAAGTTTAAAATTTTATTTTATAACACTTTATATTAATGCTGTGTATGTTTAAAATGTTTTATAAATATAAACTTTTCTTAGATTACATGTTTTATATAAACAAGACTAGAACTGGAGAAAATATATTAAAGCAACTAGTAATTCCATTGAGCTTGATGATTTGAAATTTTAGATTTGTCATATTTATGTTTTAAAAGGAGGACTTGAATAGTACTTCGTTTTTCTTTAGTGTGATGTCTTGCTTTTCAAGGAAGTGGGGGCAGAAAGATCAGAAGTTTGAGGTCATCCTCAGCTATATAGCAGGTTTCAGTTTGAGGCCAGGCTAAGCTCCATAAAACCCTGTGGCTTCCTGTTCTGTCATCCTTCCACCTTGTGAGTGATGGCTGCGTTCTTTTCCAGGTGCATTAGAAGACCTTTATGTTTGTACACAGTGTCTAGTGCAGCATGCTCTAACTCAGTGTTGGTGGAGAATAGTGCTCATTTAGTTTAAAAAACAACAATTCCAAACTGCCTCTTCCCTCTATCCACATAAAAGCTTGGTTGCTGGAAGTTAAATGTATCTGTAATAACGCCAGTCTCCTCGTCAGATTTCATCTTTCTCACTAATGTACCTTAAACCAGGCAGCATTTCCCAATCTTGATTTGTTATCTGATCATCTATCTCATTTCCCTGCCCTGTGAGTCCAAAAAGGCCACAAGTTAATCTGTGGTACATATTTTTTTTTTATGTTTAATAGATGTTTTCTTTGCTAAGGCACCCTAGGTGACTATAGATTATGGAGATTCTCTGTCATTGTCTTTAATTGAGTTAATCCAACATTGCAGTCTATTTGGAGATGTGTAGGACTTTTTTCTTTTTTCTCCCCTGCCCCCCAGACAGGGTTTCTCTGTGTAACAGTCCTGGCTGTCCTGGAACTCACTTTGTAGGCCGGGCTGGCCTCGAACTCACAGAGATCCACCTGCCTCTGCCTCCCAAGTGCTGGGATTAAAGGCCTGTGCCACCAGCCCTCGGCAATTAATGAACATTTTCATAGTTAATAATTGTTGGTCATCCAGAATTTAAACAATTAAATGCAACCTGAAGGGAGAGTAGTACTTATATAAATACTATCATAGTTTAATGTATGAAATTTTATATTTCCTTTTATTTGCTCTCCTTAAAGGGTGTCTTACCAGGGCTTCACACAATAGTTTAAGCAAATTGAACTCCCTTTTGAGTTTGAGGAGTATTGGTACTGTGATAAATGAGTAAACGTAAGACTGTAATTATAAGTAAGGTCAGTTTTCTGCTTGTTCAGTGATCATATCGAGTGAAGGAGTAAGAACAGATGTAGAGAATTTCCTAGAGGTAGAGTGCTGACTGAGAGATGTCTCCCTTGTATTAGTCACTGGACCTGAGGTGATAAATTGATTGACGTAGACAATTCTGTTTTGATCATTGTTACCAATTCTTTGGAGAGCCATGTGTTGAGATGGCCTTATATTTTGTTTGTTTTTTGAGACAGGTTTTTTCTTGTTCTTTTATTAAAAAAATTTTTGAGATAGGATCTCTCTGTACAGCACAAGCTGGCCCCTTAGCTGGTACATCCTCTTGCCTCAGCTTCCTAAATATTTTGATTAAAGGTCTGTGCCACTATACTTGGCAAGATAGGAAGTTTTTGTTTGCTTATTTGGGGATTTTTTTTTTTTTTTTTTTTTTTTTTTTTTTTTTTTTTTTTTTTTTTGGTTTTTCGAGACAGGGTTTCTCTGTGTAGCTTTGCCCCTTTCCTGGAACTCACTTGGTAGTCCAGGCTGGCCTCGAACTCACAGAGATCCGCCTGGCTCTGCCCCCCGAGTGCTGGGATTAAAGGCGTGCGCCACCACCGCCCAGCTATTTGGGGATTTTTAAATTAAGTACTTTCGCTTAACATCAAATTATCTAACAAATTAGAGGAATTAAATGAGCTTATTAATGTCATTTGAGCAACAGTAGTCTGTTTTTTAAAGAATGTAGTGTTCATAGACCAAGCTGCATTGTGTTTTGGGATGATGAGGTTGATCTCCAGTGGACTCTGGAGTTCTGTTGAGTTGTGCACTCTCGTTTGGTTGTCTTCAGTACATTTTCATTGCTTTGAAGTCAGCTTCAGATGCAGATTGTTATTAGTACCTTTTCGTTCATATTAGTATAGATAGATCTTGATGTTTGTAACTGCACTGTCCGCCTGTAAGCTTGCAGTTGTGTTAGTTACTTGCTAATTCAGGTGAGAAGAAACAAATAGTTTCCTGTGGCCATCAGGTTAGAGTCAAAGTCAGATTTAGCCTGCAGTGCATGTTCATGTGAGTAAGAAGAAAGGAGATGGAATTTCCTGAAGAAGTGTCACTGTGCCCTGACCACCTGAAAGGTGCTTTACTTTTATTAATTAAATTAAAATTGATGGCTCTATAGAAGTATTATTTCTTAAACCTTTGAATTCTGGCATATATTCTGGTTCTGTGGTAACTGCCATTACATTTTTCTGCTTCAGTATTTTGAACAGTATTTTTTTTTTGTTGTTGTTGTTATTTGTTTGCTGCTTTTTATTTTTTCAAGACAGATTTTTCTCTTTGTAACAGTCCTGGCTATCCTGGAACTTGCTATGTAGACCAGGCTAGCCTCAACCTCATGAAGATCCGCATGCCTCTGCCTCCAAGCACTGGTATAAAAGGTACGCGCTTCTACCACCCTGCTTGAATAATAGTTTTGTAGAGATATGATACACTAGTATCTTAGATTTATGCAACCTTTTCCTGTGTTTGGTTTCAAGAACACTGCATACCCTATTCATGAAGAAATCTCATTTCTATTAGAACTGAGTTTCATTCTTCCCTCTTTTCAGCCCCTGGCAATAGCTAGTCTTTCTGTTTCCACCAATTTGCTTATTTTGGACATTCCAAATAAATCATAAAGTAAGTGTTTTGTGATTAGCTCTTTTCACTTAGCATATTTCAAGGTTCATTCATGGTGTAACTTATGTCAACACTTAGTTCCTTTGTGACTGAACATATTCCTTACATGGATGTACCACATTTTATTTATCTTTCCATTGTTTAATGAAGGTTTGTTTCGTTTTACCTTCTTAGGGGTTGATACCAGTGTAGTGTACACTTTTGTCACTGTGTTTCCAGTTTTTTTGTATATCATCTTGTATCATTTTGTGAGGTTTATTACGAGAAATATGTTCTTATATGCAAACATAGAATGTACTTACACAAGTTTTGTTAATCTAACAATGTGGTCTCTTGATGTATTCTAAAGATGTGGAAATGGAAGATGAATAAAGCTGCTGCCAGTTTAACAGCATGTTGTTTAACACAGTGCACTTTAAAAATACAAGTCTAAGGAAATTACTCAAATGTGGAGGCATGTACCACACATGTGGTCATAGCACTTAGGAGGCAAAGGCTCAGAGTCTTTTGAGCTCAGGGATATAAGAGCAGCACAATGAAACCCCAACCTCAAAGCAAAATTATATTAAAAAGTACATGAACAAGTAACACAGCTGTTACTACTGTTGTTTATAATGGATTGTCCTAATGGTGTGTGTTGTACTTTTATACCATGGCAGCTCAGTAGGTATGCTGCACCAGCATCACATTAATAAGCACGAGAATACCACATTCCTTCATGACGGGTACTTGTATCCCGGTTGTTGTTGACTTGTCGTAGTGTGTCTTATGACTGTACCTAGGACAACTCTATTGAACCAGTTGAAGAATTGCCAGACTTTTCCAAACTAGGTTCAGGTCTTGATAATTTTTACCAAAATTTGTCTTTATTTTAGACATCATAGGACGTGTGAAGACCTCACTGAAATCTTGATGTGCATTTCTTTAATGACTAATAATGTTGGGCAACAGTTCATGTGCTTGCTGACTATGTGCCTTGTCAGATTGGAGAAATGTCTGCTTGGGACCAGTGCTTTAACTCTCTAAATGGAAATGGGAGTCTGGCCTGTTTCTTCAGGTTGATATGATGAGAGGGTATGTCTGATGCTCGGTGCAGGCCTAGCACTTAGGAGAAAAGTTTTTGTTAATTCTTTCCCATCCTATCTCAAATCTTGCAGAAAAGGTTTAGAGGAAGCAGCCACATAATTCACCAGAGTTCATTAGATAATTGTGAATACTAATTTCAGATCTTCATTTTTCAAATTGCTTGTAGATTCAACAATGTTCTCCTCACCACAGCCCACCTTCTTGCCCATGATGAAACTCTTCTCTGTGAAACATTGTTAGTAGATCAGCTTAGTTTTACAGCTGTTTTTTATATCTTTGCTACAAAAGCAAACATAGCTGGCTTAAATTCAAAGTTGAATTTTATAAAAATCTTTCTTTGGATTGACTTGGACTGTGCTGTATGTACCTTAGTAAACACAAGACTGTCTATTTCATACCTTCTCACCTCTGGGATAAAGTGCCATTAACAGAGGAAAGGCTCGATTTGGATGTGTGTCTTACATGACCACAAGTGCTGCACAGCTAAAATGGTTGAGGAACTCTGGTCTCCAGATGATGGCATCACTGTCAGACTATCTTCTTTAAGGTCTAGTTTAGAGTGCACAGAACAGCTGACATGCTTTATTGACCCTTTGGGCTCTTTGTGGAGTCTAGAGAAGCAGCATCTCTAAATCATGTACAAAATGACTTTTTCTTAAGCTTTGTACAGCTAACTGTAGAAAAGGAAAGGAAAAAAATCTTCTAAAACAGAAGAGAAACTAATGCTCTTTGGTTGGATTAGTAGAGGAGTACATTAACCAATCTGTATTTAATTCTTTTGTACCGTAAGTTAGCCATCAGTTCTGAAGCACTGGTATGAAGTACTAATCTTTTAAAGCAACAGTTGAGATCAGTAGTGTTTGCAAGTCGAGCGAAGATCATTAGAAAGTGTTCTAATTTGGGTACTTTCGACTAGAATTCTTTTCAAATGAGTAGTAAATGATTTTGAAAAACACAGTGCTTGTGACTAGCCACATTTCTAGGTGTGTCTGCCTGACTCAAAGCTCTTCTGTTGTGTCCTTTTATGTTGCCTTTGAATAGTATTTTGTATCCATGCCAGCTAAACAAATGAAATTTCAGTTTTGTACTTCACTTTCCAAAGCATCATTAACAGGCAAATTTTGGAAAATGTATTTTGGTGGTTAAACAGGACATGCCCTCTGGCTGTAGCTGTGACACTGTTGAATCATGCCTGTTGGCTTGGATGAAGCCAGTGACCATTATTTTTTTGTTTTCCCTTCTCTGGTAAATGATTATAGTAATCTACAGCATCTTTAGCTTTGTTGCAGTACCTGAAGCATATCTCTGTGTAAATCATTTCAGAAATTATTTTCTTGATAGTTGAGAATCGTAGTATATCACTTTAAATGGTATTGCTACTCTATTTGAGAAACAAATCACTTTAAATGGTATTGCTACTCTATTTGAGAAACAAAGTGACTTAAACTCAAATATTTTTACTTACTCCTTTTAGTGTTGGGTATTAAACACAGTGCATACTAAGCACATGCCCTACCATTGAGCTCAACTCTCAGCCCCTTATTCATATTTCTGTTAAGTTTAAGGAATGACGTTTGTTTACCTCCTCATGGAAAGAACTACCAATCATCTATCCATAGTGCCTACCTATCTGTGGTAATGGCAAACACATAACACATACCAGTATACTTCTTGCTAGATTTTGGAATTGGCACATCTAGTTGCTGGTCACCTCCCGAATAGTTGGAAAACAGCTAGTCAGTGCTTTTAGTGTAAGCTGTGTCAGGGCACAGAAGAGGGCCATGAATTAGGAGAAACCCTAATGTTTTTTCTAGTCACTGACTTTATCTAGCATGAAAAAAGTTCCACGATTACAGGCTGTCCTTAACTTAGGATGGTTTGACTTATGATTTTTGACTTTTTCAAGTTTCAGTATATATTCAGAGAAACTTTTGAGTTTTGAATTTGGTGTTTTCCTAGGCTAATGGCATATACTAACAGTACCGTGGTGGAACTGAGCAGAGGTGGCAAGGTGTGAACACATTACCCTAGTAATTATTAATCTAAGGGTAATGTGTTGCCAGGATTTTTTTTGTTGACAGATAATACTGAGCTATATCTTTGTTAGGAAATAGGCTTTGTGCTAGATGATTTTGTCCAATGATAGGCTAATGAAATGTGAATGATTTAAGACAAGCTAAAATATGTTGAATAGACTAGATATTGAAATGCTTTTTTATCTACTAATATTTTTATTTACAATGGGGTTGCCAGAATATAAAATCAGGAGCACCTGTAATAATTAAGGATCTAATATAATATCTTAAGTAATCTGTCTGAAGTTTTGCATTCTTTTCTAATTGATATCTCCATTTAGAGAAAAGTTAGATATACTTTTTAAAGTGAATTGTAGGTAATAGTCTACCAGTGAGATACTTTTTCCAGTTGTCTCTTTGTGGAGGAATCATCATCATTGTGTCTTCTTTTGGCTAATCACCAGACTCTTTTCCCATGAGGACTCTCTGTTAAATATATTTTATTGTGTGCATACATTTTTTTTTGGTCTGCAGACTATATTATCACTATTAGCCTAAATGTGGACAAAATATGGTATTCATAGCTATAAGAAAGTAAATTCATGTATGTTTAGAAGCCAAATCTGGAAAGTAAGCTAATTTTTTTTTTAAATGAACTGCCTTTACAAGAGACAGAATACCCAGGGTATTAGCATAAAAATCACAAGTCAACTGTTAGGGTTGTCAGAGGTCAGTTTAGACTCTGCTACATGTCTACATGAACCCTGGCATGGCTAATGGATGTTTCTAGTGGGTTCTAAGTACCTGGACAGTTTTAAATTGCCCACTGAATTATCAAAGAAATCTGCTATTTAAGATCATCCGTATATGCTCTTCCATGATTAGGTTATTCAGCATACTTAGCTATCCCAGATATCTCTGCCAGCAGACTCTCTGAGTAAAAGGAACAGGTACTCTATGCTACTTAACAGACCAAGGAACTCTGAGCTGGTAGAATTACAGCAGTGTTTGCTGAAAATTAACCTCTTTATCTTCGTATGTAATTATGAACTATATAGTCCCTCCTCAAGCAATAGAGCTACAGGCAGCAAAGCCCCTCAATATACATTGTTGTTTTCTTCCTGCTCACCTATTTTTATTTGCAGTGTATTTTTTAGATTGTTTTAGAAGGATGCAGAGCCTTTTTATTCCTCATAAAGAATTACCACCTACTCTTTTATTTTCACTCTCCTTTGTCCTTTATCTCTTCAAGCATACTGTTGTTTAACAGTTGTTTTGTGTACGAGTTTAATGTTGCAGAGTGAATCACGTTGCTGTTGATCTTACCCTGAACAAATCTTTAAACAGGAAGAAGTTTCTAGCTTCAGGTTGCTTCAGCTCTGCATGCCTCACCTCGCCTGCCGTGTGGAGTCAGTTGCTTCATTCCAAACAGCACTGTATTAATATGCACAACATGACCATTTTCAGTAGAAGGTTATTAGAATGCTAGTTTGTATCCTCTAGTGAATGAAATGATGTGTGATTATGAAGTCATCAGGCATGGACCAGTAAGACTCCAGAGAGCCTGCCCCCTCGGAGGTCCTCAGGGTGCCATTGATTGGTGGCCATGTGTTTGTGCCCGATAGACTGTGAAATGGTGTGTTGCTACACGGCTGTGTTGCACCTGCGCCCCACCGAGGTGATTGATTGGTTTGGTCATGTGGAATGTTCCCATCTGGTCTGCAGTAATGTGTTTTTTTTTTTTTTTTTATTCTTCTGACTGCAAATAGCAAGAACTGGCTGTATAGTTATAGCAAACTGTTTCAGGAGCTAAATAATCCTTTTCCTCTGAGCACAAGTCAGAATGTGAAGGAGTTTGTTTTTGCTAACCTTATTTTATGAATAGTAATTCTTCATCAGATTCTTGCCCCTCTCTGTAGGCTGTTACATGCCTCTCTCTCTTAATGGATTTTTGTCTCCTCATCACACTAGATTAAGATATACTTTGTATATTTCTATATTTCTTGTGCAAGCTTAAAGCAGATTCAGGTCTCCTTTGCTGCTTGTTTTCTGACAATGCCACTTGAGGTGGCTTTCAATTTTTTTTTTCCCAGAGATGGTTTCTGTGATCGTAATTGGATTATCAAAGTACTGATGTATTTTTAAGCCTTCATTTAACCTCACAGAAGTAGTGCTTTATTTATCGAAAGCTACTGATGTTGCAGTTTAAATGTCAAGAAATTATTTATTAGGTTCTTTTAAAAAAAGATTCTATAGCTGCGTTGGGCGGTCTTGTTTGATATTTCTTAATCTTAGTCCTTTTTCATAATTGATCTATTCATTCCACCTAATGACTAATTACATATCAGAGCACATCATCAGCCACATTCATCATAGTAGAATGTAATAATCAATGACATTTCAACAAAGGAAAAAATAAATATGCAAATAAGGCCTCATTAACATTTGCATGAGTTGTTTGAATAATCACGTTGCTGACAAGGCTGTAATTAACAGAAATTGATGCTGAGTTCAGTATTTGATAGTGTGTTTTCTCAGCGTTTTATTGTTGTCACTGCGGGGGCTGGAATGAAGTTCTGCTCTACTTGTACCTTTCTAGAGTTGATTTGCTGGGCTGTGCCGGGTACCAAAGGCTTCTGGGAGCTCTTGATTCTGTGACCTGCACTTACTGCATATAAAAGATACTTCACTTAAATTTTGTTTGTTTTTTTAAATAAAGCTCAGTTACATTTTAGCAATTATGAAACAAATATAAGAAGAAAACAGATAAGATAATTTAATTTTTTGTTATTTTTCCAGAACTGATTTCTCTGAATCAGATTCCACTAAAATTTCAAGGTTTAGGTGTGCTCATAGCATGGAAAATTGCTATCATTACATTTTTCTCCTCTTAAGTCTGCCCCAGTAGATCACTCTGGAGAGGTTGGTGTGCTTGCTGTAATTGAAAATCACTTGCTTAGGCCAACAGCAACAATGACAAAAGCCTAATTATAAAATGTACGGTTTGAGGGAGTGTGTGTGTGTGTGTGTGTGTGTGTGTGTGTGTGTGTGTGTGTGTTCGCGCATGTGGTGATTTTTTTTTTTTTTTTTAAATAACACTGCTCCCCACATTCCTCCTCCTTTTCCTGTACTGTTTCCTGTTTTTGTCATGGATATTAACTGAAATGTGCTAAACACAATAAAGCTGTTTATGTCAGTTTTTTGGATGACTGCAAGTGCTGATTATAACAAGTTTAAGGAATTTCCTTTGTTGAATGTGTACCCGTGCCATATGGCTCAACATGGAACATTAACTTGACAGGGATAATGGATTGTGGTGTATGGAGACAATTTTGCCTGCAGCTTTACTATAACTCATTCTGGTTGGGGATCACAAGTTTCTAGTATGGGATGGAGCAAACATCCAGATGGATTTACTTTACATAAAAGAGTTGCATTTCTTTTTATTTCCTCTCTGTAATTGGAAAAAGGAGCTTTTTTTTTTAAAGAGCAAAATATTAAAAAGAATGGAAGATTTTAAAAAAAGAAAGAAAATCCTGAATTTTGTGTAATCTTTTTGTAAAATGCTTTGAAAGAAGATAATTTCCGTGTAAATAGTGTGTGAATTTTTAAAGTCAGGGTTACATAAGCTAATGACAGTGTCTAAAGTTCCTCCCCTCATGTTGAATTTCAGGACTGGGAACACGAGAATCATTATCTGTTCTGGTGTTCTTTAGTAATGGTCTTCCTAAGATGATGTGGGTTTGTAAATCTTCAAAATTTCTCTCTCTTTTTTTTTGCAGTATTTTACAAATCATAACAAAGTTTATTGGTTTTGTTAACAGTAATGGAACAAAATTGCTAACTGTTGGCTCCTTGGTTCTTTTCTATATCCCTCTAAGAGTCACTTTAATTTATCTAATGAGAATAAGAAAACCAAAAGCAACTCCAGAAAACAATCAGTGTAACCAGGTGTTAGTTACTAGGTTACCAGGAGTGCTGATAGCATCACTACCATCAAGTTAGGTCAGGGAAGGAAATGCAGAACATATTCTTCATGGTATGGTCATCTGCTGAGAAACTGTAAGCTTCAGGTAAAATGTAGAACTGACATTATCCATTAAACTATGTGTGGTTCTACATTTCCTATGCAAATTAAATCTTGATGATATGTGTATATGTGTGTGTGTATGCTTTCTTTTTCAGTGTTG
The DNA here is from genome assembly GCA_902168415.1 of Peromyscus melanophrys. Lineage (NCBI taxonomy): Eukaryota > Metazoa > Chordata > Mammalia > Rodentia > Cricetidae > Peromyscus > Peromyscus melanophrys. The sequence goes on along the minus strand of CABHPR010126720.1, from coordinate 7,243 downwards.
TAAGTTGAACATAAGCTTTTTGTGCTTTTACCAAGTAATCTGTTCTATCAGTGAGCCCTAGCCTTGGTTTTTGAAGACAGAACCTGTGCTCATAATCCTTTGGCCTTAGTTTTTTAAGTGCTGGGTTTTCAGGTATGTGCCTACATGCCTTACTGATCTCATATTAGAACCTCTTGATACAAATTAATCTTCTTCCATTGTCTTATTAAACTTTAGCTCCCAAGTCATGGCTGTTTTTAAAGTTCTGCTATAAGTTCCTGGGATCTGAAGTCAGAGGCCAAGTTTCTTACTATCCTGGCCATGCCATAGACACTGGGGCCTGGTGGGAAACTGGGTGGAAAGCCACACTTTGCCTTTTCTCTTTCTTGTTGTTGGGAAGCATTTTCTCTTTATGTCTCTTACGAAGTCACAGAGACCCAATAGAATGTAATTTAGGACATAATTTAGGGCGTACCTGTAAACATTTACTCAGAAATTTTTTTGGATTCAAAGTATAAACCAATCATGATTTCCTGTGTAGTACCTCACTGATATATAACAATGAAATAGAGAACTGGCCTTCAAAGAAACCGTAACATTCTCAGACGTGATTTTTACATTCCCTTCAGTTTTATAGAACTTGAAGTCCTGCCATGGCCCCATCAACAAAACAGACTTTGTATGTTTTTTTTTTTTTTTTTTTTACATTTTTAGGCATATGTGTGTATCTGTCTGTGTCTGTGTGTGTATATGTTCATTAGCATGTTTACGCACATACATAGACCATAGTACATGTATGGAGGCTGGAGAATAACTTCCTGGTGTCAGTTCTCTCCTTCTTCCTTTCCATGGGTTCCAAGTACCAAACTTGAGTCATTATTCTTTCACAGCAAGTGCTCTTATCCACTGAGACATCTTACTGGCCCATATTTTTTAAATACTGTAATTTACAAAGACTGTATGACCGAATAATAAGATAATATTTTTTTTCTACTGTTGTAAAAGTTTGATACTAGCCAGCAATGGTGGCACACACCTTTAATCCCAGCACTCAGGAGGCAGAGGCTGGTGGATCTCCGAGAGTGCAAGGCCAGCCTGGTCTACAGAGTGAGTTCCAGAACACAGAAAAACCTTGTCTCAAAAAACTGAGAAAAACAAAAGTTTGATACTTAGGTATAAAAGAGTTGTATTGTTTTGAAAAACATTGTACAAAATCCTGTGAAAGTTTTCTTTGTTTCTTTTATATTGGAAAAGCTTGTAATTCTGAGGCACTGTTTGTCCTGTGATGAGGAAGATCCAACCTAAAGAGACTACCACCTGTTCTGATTTTTCTTCCCTTTTCCTTCTCTGACCTTGGTCAGCACCCCACCCCCCACCCCCCCCATGGCATTTATCAAAGATAACATACATGGAGAAAGAGAATTTACAACTTTTCAGTTTTCTTTTTACTTACTAGCATCAGAGTGTTGTGAAACATTTTCATAAGATTGGACTTTGCTCTATGTATGGCAGAAGGGAGATCAATATTATCTGAAGAGCACTGCCCTTCATGGTTATCGTGACATTGTTTCTCTGCAGTCAGAACTGGCTCTGTAAACCAAATCCAGCAAGACCTCGTTCCTTGACTTGGAATGAGCCTTTAATTTTCTAACCTTTTCTGCCTTAAGAAAGCCTTTGGAAGGCATCGCAAGCAGGATTTCCAGGGATTCTGCTGCTCTGCACTCCGGCCTCCCTGTTAACCGTGTGTATTTACATTTGCATCAGAGGCTTTGACACTTTACATAACTATTCTCAGCAGTCAGTTGTAGGATAAGAACATCCATCAGCTTCTTTTAGAAATGGCTTCCTGTCAAAGAATTGATTTACAGACTTGTGATAAAGGACTAGACAATCTGAGGTAGATTGAGAAAAGAGCGGGAGAAGGAAGAGAGGCTAGATAGAATGATCATAATATATTTTATTCATGTGTGTAATTGCTTTAAAAAAACTTAAAAAGAAAATAGTGGGTTACAGTTTTTGTCTACATTTATAGAGAAAATACACGTGTCCTAATATTCAGAGGACAGAGAGTTAAAGACTTTGCTGAGGCACACTGACAAGAATCAAGTGATGGCATCCAAAAGCACTTTTATATAAATTTGTTTTCATTGAGTACCTTAGTAATGTTTACTGTAGAGACTGCAAATTACAGTAAGGCAAATGGAGACTGTACACTTTACTCCCCCATTATCAAATCACAGCCAGAAGTAACATTCCCAGCACATTTCTGCGGGTCCTACATCTTTGAATTCAATCAACTGTACATTTGAAAATACTCAGAAAAAAGTAACAACACAAAATTACAGTTAAACAATATAACAACCATTTATATAGCCCTTACATATTATTTGGTAATATAAGGAGTCTAGAAATTATTATTGAAATATAGGTGGGTATGGGTCAATTCTTTGTAAATACTGTGCTGGGTTTTATAAGATACTTGAGTCTTTTGGTTTCCCTGGTCCTGGAGCCAGGACCTAGGGACACCTGTGTAGTAGAAGCCAAGAAATACAGCAAGTAGTCAGTCATTTAACTAAAAGCAGTTCATCCCTCCAAAAGTTGAACAAAATTGCCATATTGTTCACCAGTTGTATTTTATACCCGAGTTAAAAAGAGGGAAGGCCAGGAATAAACTTCCATAGTCTGAAGTTCTTGGCATTCTTCATGGTTGTAATAAAAATTACTATTCACAACTATCCAAATGATTGAACAAGTATTCACTGGTGGTAAAGAAACATAAAGTGAAATATTCATGCAAGGAATTATTTGTGTGCCTTGCATCTGCTTTAGTGTGGAAGGACCTTGTGCTAATTGAATGAGTATGCTTGAAGTAAACCAGATATTACAAGACAGATTCTATGTAGTTCTGTTTGTAAGGATGCTCAGCTCCAGAGAAGTAGGAAGTACAGTGTTTGGGGATGAGGGCTGAGTTAGAGAAGAAAAGTAGGGAGTTATTTAATAGGTAGTTTTTTAGGAAGTGGGCTCTGAGGTTGGTTATGTAACAGTGACAATACATTTAATCCTTCAAAATGCTTGGAGCCTTGTGTCGTGTGTGCTGACGTGAGAAATGACTGAAGCAAGGACACTAGTCAGCAGTTACTTATGTGTTTATTATTTAATGTGTATGGTATGTATGTGTCGGTGTAGGTGCTGCTGTGGGGGGCGGTCAGAGGGGAACTTTTGGAGTTGATTCTCTTCCTTTCACCACATGGGTTCGAGAGATTGAACTCAAGCCATTAGGGTGGAAGAAAAACACCTTTACCACCTGGACCATCTCTCCAGCCCAGCAGTATTTGGAAATTGGATCAAGGCTTGTCTTTAATGTGTGAGATAGTTTGAGTTCCAGATTACCTTTCTTGAGTAATCCATGTCTTTTTGTACTATCTAAAAATCACAGTGGCAAATTACAACTATAGGTTAAACAGGAAACATAGTCTGTAAAGGCACAGGAAAACCTAAATCCTTGTGGACCAGTTGTGTGCTTTTATCACAGCCTTTCACTTGATGTTGGCATTTGTCCAGCATTGGATGATAATGTGAGTGTGAGTCCTTGGCCTACTCAGTTTAGTTTTCATTGACACAGCTACCTTTCCTTATACATGTATATTTCTTTCGTTTGTTTCCTGTGGTTTTGTAATTATACAATTAGTGCAGAAGTACAAATAGTGCAAAGCAGATTTGGGAATTGATAAAATGTTCTTCTGTGCCTCAGCTGGAGGTACAGGCATTAAGAAAACAGCTTCTAAGCCACGAACTTGGAGTGTGCTGTGAAGATCACTTGTAATTGTCCAGAGAGAACAGAAGAGCATCAGTGGCTCCAAAGGGTTAATTTACTTAGTATATGTTTTTCTAGTCTTTCTACTTTCGATACTTTTTCTTAAACTCAAATTCTGTAGTTTTTTTCACTTAATATTGTAATAGACTGAATGTGTCTCCCAAACATTCACATACTGAAGCCTGACCCCCAGTGTGATTGTGATGATATTTATAAGTGGAAGCCTTCGGGAAATTAACTGATCATAAGGCTGCCCATGGTCCTTATAAAATAGACCCCAGGAAGCTTCCATGTTCCTGTCTTGTGAGGATACACTCATCCCTGAATCTGAAAACAACCTCCTAGACAGCAGCAGGTCTTCAATATCTAGAACCTGAGCTTCCCACCTTCCAGAGTGGTAAGAAGTAAACGTTTGTTGTTGCCACTCAGCCAGAAGAAATGAAGGTGGTTAGGGAACAAGCATGGTCCATGAGTATAAATTTGAAAAACTTCTCAAGGTAGCCCATTATACAGATACAGTGCTGCTTTCTCACCTGTTATGAGTCATTTAAATAATTTATTAGCAGTTTAATATTGAATATTTTATGTATAAAGTTTTATCTGTCTTGATTGTTTCCTACTAATTTCTTGATAGTTACATTGTTTGGCTCAAATTAATGAGGCTTTTTTTTCAAAGGTTCTTTAATATATACAGTGGTGTTTATTGTTTCTGACACATAACATTATTCATTATTTTCTTCCTAGAATTTGGGTTTGGGAAGTACTCAGTGTCTAACATATGCAGTGGATTCTAAGCTGATACATGTTGAACAGATACAGTGTTGTGGTCTCTGAATTCTGGCACTCAGGTCCTGCTCAGTTTCTTTTGTACCTTCTTGATTGGTCTATTTGACTCCTGCAGCATTTTCTCCAAGCCTCTCTCCTTCCCAATTTGTTCTGCCTTTTATGAAGTGTCACATGTAGTATTTGTCTACCAGCTTTCACTTTTCCAATTACTTTTTTCAAATTTTGAACAGTGATAGGTACTCTTAAGACATCCCTGAATAGAACACACTGTCATAATTTCAGGTAACTTATTCTTTGATGTTACCCGCATTGTGCCATGTTTTCCTTGTTTTGCCAACTAGGTTGGAGGTAAATTGTTAGCTTTATCAACAGGTAAACATTTTACATGAACCAAAAAGGAGATCACCAGAGATTATGAAAATCCATACAAAGACTTGGAAGTAACATTTTTTAAAAGGCTCACTACTTAGCAATCCTATGGTATTTTAATCTTTCTTCCTTTCCTTTTCTTTCCTTTTCCTTTTTTCCTTTTCCTTTTTTCCTTTTTCTTTTTTTCTTTTTCTTTTTGGTTTTTTGAGACAGGGTTACTTTGTGTACCCCTGGCTGTCCAGGAACTAGCTCTGTAGACCAGGCTGGCCTTGAACTCACAGAGATCCACCTGCCTCTGCCTTCTGAATGTTGGAATTAAAGGTATGAACTGGTATTTTAATATTTTATTCAATAGATATTTATAGATCATGTGCAATATACTGGGAATCCAAAGGGAACAATGTGGGTAAGGTTTTGCATGCATAGATGTAATGTCTAATACAGCTGTGTCCATAATTTTGGACTTGCGATCTCAATGTGATACATAACTATAACAGCATATATTAGTCATATTTTAAGGACAAATACTAGGTTCTATCTTGTATATACTAAGTTCATACAGTTCAGTGATGTGGAATTGTTTTCATTTTACAGTTGAGGCATCTGAGGCTGAGGTAATGAATTTAAATGGTACTGAACAGTTTACATCATAACTCTCCATTCTGTGTGATTCTCTATTGTAATTTTAGTCAGTATTTTGTGACTTCTGACTCCAAGTCCAGTATTTTCTTCTTTGTTCTTCTCTGTACCTATATGTAATGTGTCTGTCTGTGCTGTGCTCAGAAATGGCTTTTCTCTCTTATGGGAACTATTCAGCCTGTGGTTATCTCTGCTAGAATGGTTTTTATGATAGGCTTTTTAAAAAAAGTCTTTCCCCCTAGAATTTTCTGATTTCTGCCTAGATAATGTAGGTCACACATGCACACACACCTACACACACATTTAAGGTACTTAAACTGTCACCATTTCCCTCTTCCCAAGAAATCTTCACTGATAGACAAATCCCATTATTTTAAGATGTCGCTAACATCTTTAGTGTCTCAGTCACAACTGATATACAAAGTTTAGGTTGCTCATAGTTTTTTGTTGTTGTTTTTTCCTGTGACCCCAGAAAATGCTGTACTTTCTCAAGATAGAAAGGGTTGGAGAGATTGTTTAGCCATTAAAGATGCTTGCATGTTAGGATGAGGGTTCAGATTCCAGAATCTACATGAATGCAGGGTATGGTGGTCCTCCTGTATTTCCAACCTTAGAAAGTGAAGATTGGAGATCCTCAGAATGAGTATAACAACCAACAATTGGTTATATACAAGGGAGTTGATCAAGTAAGTAAAATATATTACAGATAGATGGTTGGATATTTTACTTTGGAAAAGAAAATTATAAATATGGAAAAACACTCTTACAGTGTTGGGTGGTGATATCAGTTTGAATTCATAGTTCAAAATACATAGTAAGAAACAGAAATACAGATATAAACGTGGCATGTAGGTATGTACATACACTATATGTCAGCTGCTCTCTCTGCTCAGGGATCCTCAGAGCAGTAGAACCCCAGTACCATTCCTTGTGTTTAGACTTTGACTACGTACCATCAGAAGGATCAAGCACTCCTCAGAAATGACTGGTTCTAGGGCTATGGCAGAAGAGTCCAAGGTGAATGAGGAACCCCCTTTGCTGTGAGGTAAGATGTTTCTAAAGAATGCCAACAGCTTGTTAGAGGTTGGGGATCTGATGTACTTTGAGAGGCAAAATAAGTAGTGTTAGCTATAGAGTTATAAACACTTGTATAAAATAGCTAAGTCATGTTAATGTAAATTCAGAGCTTTATGAGAAACAAGATCCTTACCTTCCCACGAAGGACATAGAAGTTATAGCTGGCGGTAGTTTTCAGCGGGAAGCACTGCAGATACCATCTTGATGTAATGACTGCTGATAATTCAGATTCCTGTGCCACCTGATAGGATGAGTGGAACAAGTCCCGTCCCTTCAGTGACGCCCTCCAGATATGCATAGCCTGAAGTGTGCTGACAAAGTTGAGACATCCTTGGCCTGTGACAGCAAGGACCCCGCAGTTAAGAATGTAAGGGGGCTAAAGACAATGTGTGATTTAGAGCATACTGTTTCCTGAAGAGTTACTCAAGTGGCCGGGCGGCGGTGGTGCATATCTTTAATCCCAGCACCCGGGAAGCAGAGCCAGATGGGTCTCTGTGAGTTCGAGGCCAGCCTGGTCTACAGCGCGAGGTCCAGGACAGGCACCAAAACTACATGGAGAAACCCTGTCTCGAAAAACCA
>CABHPR010126719.1:19004-39297 GCA_902168415.1 Peromyscus melanophrys | reverse complement strand
GTGTGTGTGTGTGTGTGTGTGTGTGTGTGTGTGTGTGTGTGTGTGTATTTAGCCATTTAAAAATGTAAATCAACTGGGCATGGCAGCATTGGGGAGGCAAAGGCAGGAGGATTACAAGTTCAAGACCAACGCGGTCGATAAGGTGAGCCACTGTCTCAAAAACCAAATCAAAAAAGTACAAGAGACAGAAGTGGCTGGCTGGCTCCGGTAAGGGAGGTGGACTGGTTTAAATAGGGAAATGAGCTGAAGATGGGGTGGGGAAGAGCCTGGACCTTATCTTGAACTATGGCTGCACGGTTCATGACAAAAGCCTGAGAAAGCACTGATTGTATCACAGACTGGTGTTGCTACCAGCATCTGGCCCCGAAGTCCCAGGAACTCAGTGTGCTCTTGCTAAGCAGGGCAAAGGTTGTAGAAACTGGAAACTTCAAAAATGGGCAGGCTGACAGATAAACACATATCTAGACATTGAAGACTCCTGTCATGAGCTAATATTGGAAATATACCATCCTTTCAGACGGAGTGTACCAAGTCTTGAGTTGGAAAAAAAAATAGTTCTATTAAAAACATTTTTCTTCTTTCTTTCAAGGAGATCTCATGTACCCCAGGTTGATCTAGAATTTCATATGTAGCTTAGGATGCCATGAACTCCTGTTTACATGTCCCCAGTGCTGGGATCACAGGGACTCAGTACACTGTGCATCCTGGGCAAGCATTCTACTAACTGAACTAACACCCCAGCTCTGTAAACATTCTTTTTCAAAGGCACTGGCATAAGTCTAACTCTACCCCTCTTCTGTGGATTTTACTGCGAAAATAAATGAAACAAATGCAAAACCATGTGGCTCAAACACAATCTGGATCTCTGTGAGTTTGAGGCCAGCCTGGTCTATACAGTGAGTTCCAGGACAGCCAGAGCTATGTAGACAAACCTTGTCTTAAAACACAAAATGAGATAAAAAAAACAAACAAACAAAATCTTTCTTCTAAATCAATTTGTTCTTACAGTTTTCTCATTCAAGAAGTAAACACAATTTACGTATTTATATTTAGGAATTTTTCTTTTTTTTTTTTTAGAATATCGCACAATATCAAGAAATCAAGAGCCAGGTGTCATGGCACACACCTTTATTGTCAGCACTTGGGAGGCAGAGGTAGGAGGATCTCGGTGAGTTCTAGGCTGGCCTGATCTACAGAGTGAGTTCCAAGCCAGACAAACCTACATAGTAAGTCCCTATGTCAATGAAAAGAAAATAAATCTAATTAATATGCCTTTTATCAACCTGAAAACAAAAATAAACAAAAACTGAAAGCAAGTCCAATGTTTTAGTTAGGGTTTCTATTGCTGTGATAATGACCATGACCAAATCATGAGGTCTGTCAGGGCAGAAACTTAACAGGGGAACCTGGAAGCAGAGACCATGGAGGAACCCTGCTTACTGGCTTGCTCCCACCAGCCTGCTCAGTTTCCTTTCTTACACACCCAAGGACCACCTGCCCAGGGATGGCACTGTCCCCAGTGAGCTAGGTCCTCCCAAATCAATCCTTAATCAAGAAAAAAACCCCACATACTTGCCTTTATGTAGTAGAATATTTTAAAGTGTGTTACTTTTGTTTATGTTGCATTTGTTTAACTCTGTGAAATTGTGTTACTGTGCCTGTATAAAACACCTGATGGACTAATAAAGAACTGAAAGCCAATAGCAAGGCAGGAGAAAGGATAGGCGGGGCTGGCAGGCAGAGAGATAGATATAGAAGAAGAAAGGATTCGGGGGAAGGAGTCAGAGAAGGGGAGGACTCCAGGGGCCAGCCACCCAGCTACACAACCAGCAAGCCACAGAGTGAGAGTAAGATTTACAGGAGTAAGAGAATGGGAAAAGCCCAGAAGCAAAAGGTAGTCAGGATAATTTAAGTTAAGGAAAGCTGGCTAGAAACTAAGCCAAGCTAAGGCCAGGCATTCATAATTAAGAATAAGACTCCATGTGTGATTTATTTGGGAGCTGGGTGGCAGCCCCCCTCCAAAAAAAGCAAAAGACCAAAGACCAACCAACAAGACCTTTAGGACAATCTAATGGAGGCATTTTCTCAATTAAGATTCCCTCTTCCCAGATATGTCAAGTTGACAATAACTAACCAACCCCTCCTAGTATGGTAATAGATGACCATAATTCCATATGATTCTAGCACTTGAGGAAATAGAGGCAAAAGGATGACAGTTTCAAGGTTAGTCTGGGCTACACAAGTTCAAAGCCAGCCTGGGCTACATAGCAGTAGCCTGTCCAAAAACAGAAAGGAATGCAGGGAAGGTTCTAGAAGTCAAATGGAGCTTGTAAAATTATAGACTATCAACACTATACCAGTTACCTAGCATTGTGCCTAGCACCTATTAACTTCATAAATGGTAGTTAGCATTATTGTATTAGTATGTTATTATTATTGTTCTTCAAAGTTCACTAAAGAAACACAGAAAGGTAGCGTTCTGGTTTTCTACTTTGTTCTCTCTGTCTCTCTATGCTTCACTCCCTCCGTGCCAAGATCAAACCTAGGGCCTTGCAAAAGCTAGGTACTCCAAGTACTTAGCTATATCTTCAGCCTGCCTTTTTAGTTGTGTGTGTGTGTGTGTGTGTGTGTGTGTGTGTGTGTGTGTGTGTGTACACATGTGTATACATGTGAGCTTGACTGTTGCAGGTTCATCTGCAGAATAGTTGACATTGGGATGTCTTCCTCAACTACTTTCTCAGCCTATTTTTTTTTTTTAAGACAGAGTCTCTCATTGAACCTGGAGCTCACTGGCTCCGCAAGGCTGTCTCTGACCAGCAAGTCCCACAGTGCCCCTGTCTCTGCCTCCTTAGCAATGGGATTCTAGGTGTGCATTGTACACCTGTTTTTATCTGGGTGCTGAGGGTCCAAACGTTGGTCCTCATACTTGCATAGAAAGTACGTGACCCATGGAGCCATCTCCCCAGGCCTACTTGTAGTTTCTATTCTAGGGAACTTCCACAGTCTTTAAGATTCTGGGAGTTGGAAAGATGCCTCAGTGGTTAGATGCACTTCACTGCTCTTGGGGAGTACCTGGATTCAGTTTCCATCTCCCAGTGGTAGTTCGCAACCACCTACACCCCCATTTCCAGGGGATCTGATGCCCTCTTCTGGTCCCCACAAGTTCCTGCACACTAATGCTGCATACATATTCATGCAGACTCACACACATACACATATAAATTTTAAGAAAATAAACTTTTGAGAGAGAGAGAGAGAGAGAGAGAGAGAGAGAGAGAGAGAGAGAGAGAGAGAGATGCTAGGGGCTAGAGAGATGTCTCAGCAGTTAAGAGCATTGGTGGTTCTTACAAAGGACCCAGGTTTGATTCCCAACATGCACATGGTAACTCACAACCATCTGTAACTCCAGTTCCAGGAGATCAGATGCCCTCTTCTAGCCTCCAAGAACACCAGGCATGCATGTGGTGCACAGACATATGTGCAGATAAAACACACATATACTTAAAATAAAATAATATATATATTGTTTTTGTTTTTCGAGACAGGGTTTCTCTGTGTAGTTTTGGTGCCTGTCCTGGATCTCGCTCTGTAGCCCAGGCTGGCTTCGAACTCACAGAGATCTGCCTGGATTTTCCTCCCAGGTGCTGGGATTAAAGGCGTGTACCACCACCACCACCACCACCACCACCACCACCACCCTTTTTTTTTTTTTAAAGATTCTAGTTAGGACAGTTTTAGATAGTATTTAAAATATATGTTTCAACATCATTTCTTGTCTCATTACAGAGCGGAGATGGCCACTCTTATTATTAAATAAGAGTTAATGCCTACTTGAAATAGCATTACATGTTAGTGCTAAAGACAATGAAATGATCAAATGGTTTGACAAGCTCAAGTAATATATGAAGATGGTCGTCCTCCACACATGAGAACAAAGAATACAGACGTCATCACACACACACACACATACACACACACACACACACACACACGCACGCACACACGCACACACGCGCACACACACACACACACAACAGTAAATGTTGAGTTTTTAAAATGGTGTTTGACTTGTAAGTTCAGTCACTTCAGTTTTTGCTCCGGTTTTGTGTTCCTTTCTTCCTCTTTCTTTGGTTTGTTGAGACAGGGTCTTCCTAACACACCCCAGGCTGGCCTTGAACTCTCCAGTCTGCTCCAGCATCCTCAGTGTCAGAATCGTAGGCATGCACCACTACTTCATCCCCTCTCCCTTACTTTTGATAGATCTAGGTAAAGTCTGTTGATTTTTAATTTGTTTTCCAAAACAACCTTTCATTCTATGGACCCATTTTGCTATTCTCTGTTTCATTCCTTTCTGCTCCGATGTTTATGTTTCTTTGGTTCTGCTTATGTGGAGTTAATTTGCTCTCCTTTTTCTAGTTTCATAAATACAAAAGGTAGGCTACTGATTCAAGATCAGCCTTTTAAATATGTAACAAGTGTTTACTGTTATAATTTCCCTTCTAAATGCTGCTTTAGCTGTATCCCATGAGATTTGCTGTAGTTTTGTTTTCATTTAGCTTGTGAAAGGATTTTGAAAAAAAAATTTCCCTTGTGATTTCTTCTTTTCCCCAGTGGCTCTTTAGGAATGTTCTATTTAACTTTTACTTTCTAGTGAACCTCTGGTTCCTAATTTCATTCCACTGTGATCAGAGAATACATGTTGCATTACTTTAATCCCTTTGAATGCATTGAGACTTGTTTTATAATCTAGTATTATGGTCTGTTCTGGAGAGTATCCACATGCCCTTGGGAAGAATGTATATCTGCTGCTGTTGGATAAAGCATTCAATAGGTGTCCTTTGGGCCTGGCTAGTTTGTGGTGGTGTTCTTCTGTTTACCCTGTGGAACTCTGTCCAGTTGTTCCCATCATTGAAAGTGGGGTTTTTGAATTCAGCTTTTACTGCTAAATTGTTCATTTCTCCCTCCAATTTTGTTTATTTTTTCTTTATATACTTTAGGACTCTGTTACAAGGTACATATGCACTTTAAACTTTTGTGAATTCCAGACAATTTGGCCCTTCTACCAATACAAATACACTCCTTGTCTATCCACTTTAGTTTTAAAGACTGCCTTGCCAGGTATCCCTGTCAACACTGTTCTCTGTTTGCGTGTAATATTATTTCCTTCTTTCTCTTTCAAGGTATTTGTTCTTTGACTCTATTCTGTCTCAAACATCACATATACTTGGACTGTATATTTTTTTATTCCATCAGTTTTTGGATCTTGATTGCACTGTTGGCTCCTTTATAGTTATATGAGGATTTAAATAATATCTAGTAAAAGATCATTTTAGGAAGAGTACTGGCCATTTTATGTCAACTTAACACAAACTAGAGTCATCAGAGAGGAGGGAGCCTCGATTGAGAAAATGTCTCCATAAGATCCAGTAGACAAGCCTGTAAGGCATTTTCTTAATTAGTCATCAATGACCTGGGCTGGTGGTCCTGGGTTCTACAAGAAAGCAGGCTGAGCAAGCTGTGAGGAGCAAGCCAGTAAGCAGCACCCCCTACATGGCCTCTTCATCAGCTCCTGCCTCCAGGTTCCTGCCCTGTTTGAGTTCCTGTCCTGATTTCCTTTGATGATGGATGTGATGTGGAAGCATAAGCTGAATTAACCCTTTCCTCCCCAAGTAGCTTCGGTCATAGTGTTCCATCACAGCAACAGAAAGCATTTTGTTTATCAAATGTGTGTGTCCCTTTATGTTTCCAATATTGGCTTCTTATGTGTTAAATATGTATTTTTTAGTTGTCATTTTACTTCCATTAATGTTTCTTTACTATCTTTTTTTTCTTGGTCAGTAACCCAGGGATTATAATTAGCACAGTAACGTAACCATAGGGGTAGAGGATGAGGCTCAGGGGAATATGCAGGAGGCTCTGGATTCAACCACCAGAACAACAACAATTGAGCGGCTGGGATGACAGCTCAGGAAATGGTTGCTGGACAAGTATGAGAACCAAAGTTTGAATCCCAAACACCCTCATAAAATGCCAGAAATGGCTGCACCACACACACCCATCCAATTCTTCAATTTTTTTAAATTTAAGAAATAACACAAAAATAACTATAGATCTTTTGCTTTAAAGAATTTGAAGTGTTAGCCAGGTGGTAGTGGCACGTGTCTTTTATCTCAGCACTCAGGAGGCAGAGGCAGGCAGATCTCTATGAGTTCGAAGACAGCCTGGTTTACAGAGCTAGGACAGCTAGGGCTGTTAAACAGGGAAACCCTGTCTCAGCAAAATAAAATAAAATAAAATAAAATAAAATAAAATAAAATAAAATAAAAACAACAACAACAAAAGAATTTCTATTGTGGAATTGTCATCCGAATTAGATTCATAAAAATAAGAAAGGCTCTGCACAAATTCTACGCAGGTCCACATTAGCCCCTCCTGTGCCTTCTTACAGCAGGCCTCTGGGACGAGCACTTACCTTATCTAATAACACATTCTGCCACAATCGAAATATGCTCAGGTAGCTTCTGTCTCTGGCACCGAAAGACGTAAAGAAAAACTACAAAGACAAATAAGGGGACAAATTAAGCACCACGGAAATGAAGGGGACAGACACACTGGATAAACAAAATGCACTTAGTGTCTTAGAGTTTCTATTGCTGTGATGAGACGCCGTGACCAAAGTCACTTGGGAGGAGGGGGTTTGCTCAGCTTATGCATACACATCACAGTTCTGTCATGAAGGTCTGTGGGGTCCTGATGACCAAAGCCCACAGCTACCAACTCCCCACACTGTTTTCACTTGTCTTTGTGTTAAAAGAAAAACAAATAATTGCTGCATAAATGAGATTCCTCTATAAGCCCTACCCTGTAACAATAGCATACTAAACATCATTTCCAAACACAGTGTTGTTCTTATCTACTAGGGAAATGGGCTAAAACTAGGTAGCTATTTGTGTTCATAATAATTTTCTCAAATTAATCTAAATAAACTTATAGAAAAACGGAAGTATTTCATTCTGAACTTTGCGATATGATGCCTGTCGATTGAGCCACATATAAACTAAGAATACAAGGAGATTTCAGAAATGTATATATTAATGATATGATTTTTTTTTTTTTTTTTGGTTTTTCGAGACAGGGTTTCTCTGTGTAGCTTTGCGCCTTTTCCTGGAGCTCACTTGGTAGCCCAGGCTGGCATCGAACTCACAGAGATCCGCCTGCCTCTGCCTCCCGAGTGCTGGGATTAATGATATGAATTTTAAGTTATGCAACTTTTTCAAGTGTTAAAAATTCTCCAAAAATATTGCATCTCTGCACATAAAACACTCAAGTTAAACTCTGAGGCTTCTGATGTGATAGAAAACAGTAGAATGCTCTATCTGTAATTCTGTGCCTGTTTTCAGCCCTATATCTTCCTCTACATTTAGCTCTTTCTGTAAAGTCATATTTAAAGTTGACTTCAATGAGGAAGTGCAGCAAGAGGCATCCTTGAATGGAGCTTCCCAGTGGGTCTTCTTTTCCACTGGTCTAGTTAGTGACCGCCTATCACAGAGCTCATCTGCAGAGAGGAGAAAGCTATTTCTATGCTGGAGTGATTAAGAAAATTTCACATATGATTTGGGTATTTAATGTTTTCACAGACAGATTTTTCAATTCATTAAGCTGAGAACTCTCAATATATATTCTTTTGGGGGGGGGGGAAGTGAGCATGTCAAGACAGATTTTCTTTGTATAATAGCTCTGGCTGTCCTGGAACTCACTCTGCAGACCAGGCTGGCCTTGGACTCAGAGATCCTCTTGCCTCTGCCCACTGAGTGCTGGGATTAAAGGTGTGCACCACCATGCCCTGCTATCAATAGATAGCCTTTGTAGAGGATCCATCCTAGCAATCTGTAGCTGAAAGTTTTCCTGTGTCCCACCAGGTCCTGCAGCTGCTTGAACCCAATTAAACGCACAGAGGCTTATATTACTTACAAACTGTATGGTCATTGGCAGGCCTCTTGCTAGCTAGCTCTTATATCTTAAATTAACCCATTTCTATAAATCTATACTTTGCTACATGACTTGTGGCTTACCAATACCTTTACATCTTGCTTCTCCTGGCGGCAGCTCTCTGCCTTGCCTCTCCTTTCTCTTCCTGTCTGTTTGGATTTCCCGCCTGCCCCTAAGCTGCCTTGCCATAGGCCAAAGGCTTTATTTATCAACCAATCAGAGCAACACATATTCACAGGATACAGAAAGACATCCACAGCATTAATCTGCAGACATTGTTGCATACATATCATGTGACCTAATGATTACTACTGTTTCTTTTGGATTTCCTTATTTGTTTTAATTAGCATTCAAAGAAATGGATTTAATTGTGACATCTTTATACATACGTAATTATCTTTTGTCTTAGTCACCTCCCGCTGTCCTTTCCCACCTCCCTGCTGTCCTCTTTCTCCTCTGCAAATCGTAACCATTTAAACATACAAGAATCTGTTACTGATATCCTGTGTCTCCACAAGACACTGTAGCTTCAAGAACTACCTATACCCCGGTGCTACCAGTGTGAGACAGTTTCTCCCTGCTATTAATATGGCTAAGATAGACAAGTCCCTCACCTTTTCGCCCTCGGTGATGATCTGGATAGCATTTGGGATGAGCCGAGCAGTTTTCTCCTTGGTCATAAAGGTTATATTCTTTAAAGCAATAGAAATCTAAACACACACACACACACACAAATACTTTTTAAAAACTGAAATTCATATTTTCAGAAGCATATATAACCCCAAATACCAAGTGTTACATCAATCTAATCCAGAGTATTTGGCTGAAAGGCCTGCTTTAGGAGTTCACAAGCACATGCTGGGTTCTCTGTGAAAATCAAGGTCAGCATTCAGACCTGTTCCCTTCAGCATTCTGCCCATCAGTCCCAGGATCTAACATTAGGACTGGGTGTGAAAGACACGTGGGAGTTCAGGCTCCACATTTAAACTTCGGAGAACAATGTAGACAGTCTGTCAAGTAACCATGGTTTTGGCAGTCAAGCCCTTCCAACTGAACTGTAGTAAGTACAAATGGGGCCTGATGTATTGAAATTAGAAAAATACATTACACATTTATGCACGTATAAATATACTTACATAAACATAGATACACAAATACATACCATTTTACTTTTGAATCATCCTCAATACACTGCTTTTAAGAGTATTGTGTACATTTCTGACTATGCAATTATTTGTATCAACAAATCAAATGCAAAATATCTTACTGTAGTTTCCCATCTGAAGATATTGCTATAGAAACAAAGCCAGTTTTCTGAAAGGTACAGCCGTCCCTGAAGCAAAATATCCCTCTGAAGGGCACAAGCATAATCTATGCAGACAAAAATGAAAAGGTTATTCACAAAAATCTGACAACTGAATAAACCCTATACTACTACTTCAGCTTGTGAAAAGACATCACTGTTCATTCATTCATTCATTCATTCATATACTCTCTGCCAGCTATTTTGTTAAGGACTAAGTGCACCAAAAATGTTGCTTACCCTCATGGAACTTTGTAAACGAAAGGTAGGTGTGATGGTTAATATTGTCAACCTACTAGAATCTGGAATAATCCAGGAGATGTGCCCCTGGCCATGCCTGTGAGGGATTGCCTCAGTCAGATTAATTGAGGAAGTAAGACCCACCCTGGATGAATGTGGGCAGTACCATTCCATGAGCTGGGGTCCTAGACTACATGAAATGGAGAAAACTTGCTGCTTTCTGACCGTTAGTGCAATGTAACAAGCCGCCTCAAATGCCTGCCGCCATGACTTCCTTGTAGACGAATTTCTAAACGGTTTTATTAAATAAAAAACACGGAGCCAAATATAGGGGTGAAAGCCTTAGAGATCAGGGAAATAGGAATAGACACCAACCTTACCTCTCCAGCTCTGCAGCTACCAAAAGTGAACTACTTCCTGTCTAACATGCGTCTTTATTGCCTGGCTGTTCTGCCCTCTCATTGGCTCTTAACCCAGCTACCTCACTTCCTTGTCACTGCTGTCTGTATAGACCTCCAGGTCTCTATGGTTGGTACCGGGATTAAAGGCATGTGTCACCACGCTTGGCTCTGTTCCCTGGTGTGACCTTGAACACACACACACACACACACACACACACACACACACACACACACACAGACCTTGCCTGCCAAGTGATCAGATTAAGGAGGTGTGCTACCACTGCCTGACTTTTGTGTTTACTTAAGGGCTTGCTATTTCCTCTGATCTCCAGGCAAACCTTATTTATTAACATATAGATAAAATATCACCAGACTTCCTCACCATCATGGACTGTGAGCCAAAATGAAGCCTTTCTCCTCCAAGTTGCTCTTGTCAGGACATTTTACCACAGCAACAGGAAAAGTCATGAGCACAGTTCAGGAAGGCAGTCCCTCATGGTGAGGAAGGCAGGTAGTGGAGCGGAGTAGTCAGCGATGAAGAGGCAGAGAAAGGGGAAGGCCAGCACTTAGCTGCTTTCCCCCACTTCCCCTCCTTACTCAGTACAGGCAGGACTCAGCTCACGGGATGGCATGACCCACATTCAGGCTTTTTCACCCACAGTTAAAGCTCCTGGAAACTCGCTCATGGACACACCCAGAGGTGTGTCTCCTAGGAGACTCCAAATCCAATTAAGTTGACAGTGAAGATCAGCCATCAACAAGTACAAACACAAGTATGATGATGACCAAAGCGCAGAGAAAGTTACAATGTAACAAGAGTCAGGGGGAGGGTATAGAGAGAACATTATCAGGAATGACTTCCCTGAGTAAGTATTATTTTAAAAGGAATCCAAAGATTAGGGGAGGTGGTGGCACATACCTTTAATCCCAGCGCTCACGAGGCGGAGGCAGGCAGATCTCTGAGTTTGAGGCCAGCCTGGTCTACAGAAAGAGTTCCAGGACAGCCAGGGTTACACAGAGAAACCCTGTCTCAAAAAACAAAAACAAAAACAAAAAAATCTGAAGATCAGTAAAAAAGTTGACAGAATTGTGATGGACCAGTACATGCAAAGGCCCTGTGGTAGAAAAACACATAGCACGTTTGAGAGCTAAGAGAGACCAGCTGGGTATAGTGACATATACCTTTAATCCCAGCTCAGGAGACAGGGCAGACAGATCCCTGTGAGTTCCAGGCCAGCTAGGGATATATAAGTAGACTCTGCCTCCAAAGAGAAAGCAAGTGGGGAGGGACAGGGTACCAGGAGAAGCTGGAGAAGGTGGACCCTGAAAGGTCTCACAGTTCATTGTAGAACTCCTGAGCTTTAAGTGGAAGGAACATGGTTAGTTTTTAAGTATGTTTTTAAGTACCACTTTATTCAGGCTGTAGAAAAGGGGTTTTGCTGTGACCTCTCACAACCTTGGAGATGGACCTAACTGGGGCACCAGGGAATGAAGAAACAGCAGACACACATACAGAAAAGCTGGGGTTGGGTGGGTCATGCACTCTGATGGAGATGCACCAGCCGCAGCCTGGAGACATCTCTTCTATTTTATGCATCTGAATCGAGGCAGGGTTATTATATACAACTGAACAAGGAGGCTGGTTTAGTTAGTTAATCCTGGTGGGGGTTCTGCAGGGGAGCCGTCTCATGTTACAGTCATTGGGAAAGAAGAAGCTATTGTTGATAGTTCCTGCATACACTGTTTTAGCTAAAGGTCAATCTTTCGTCAATGCTCTTCTTGGACAGGGGAAGACTTTGCCATTTCCCTGAGCCTGACCCAGGGAAGGCTTTGCCATTCCCATGCATCTGAGGCGTTGGGGCCCTTGACATGGCTGTGCTCACATCAACAATACACATCCACTCAGGGCTTCCTCCCCAGATTCTAGGAAGTCAACTACAAGTCTTAGGAAAAGTTGATAGTGACTCAGACGAGAAATATTAAGATTCAGAGACATTTAGAAAATAGCACTAATAGGGAATTGGTGATTGATTAGATATTGGATAAGAATAAGAGAATGATCAGAAAAATATATGAAGCTAGAGAATATGCTAGCGTGTATGTTTAACATCCACAAAGCCCTGGGTTGTATCCTTAGCAAAACACACATGCATGCACATGCGCATGCACACGCGTGCACACACACACACACACACACACACACACACACCTGTATACAATTTAATTCAGTTTCCAGGCTGATCCCTTCCACATCAACACTAAAATCTTTTCAAATCAAGTCTTCTGTTAAGAAGAGGAGGAGGAGGAGGAGGAGGAGGAGGAGGAGGAGGAGGAGGGGGAGAGGAAGAAGGAAGAAACTATGTTATTACCTACCAAACAAGTTAATAATACCATTGTGATAGTTTTAATTGACAATTTACATAATCTAGAATTGCCTAAGGTCTCAGTGAGAGACTATCTAGATTGAACTGGCCTGTGGGCATGTTTTAGTCAATTATCTTGATTACATTGATTAAGGTGGGAAGACTAGACCATTGTGGGTAGTAAGCACTGTTCCCTGGGTTTCAGTCCTAGCCCGTGTAAGATGAGAGAGAGAGAGAGAGAGAGAGAGAGAGAGAGAGAGAGAGAGAGAGAGAGAGTATTGAACAAATGCAGGCATGCATTCATCACTCTTCTTCCTGATTATGGATGTGATGTAACCAGCTCCCTCATTGTGAGGAATAATAACCTGGAACTGACAACTGGTCAACCCCTTTTCCTCTAGTTGCTTTTGTCAGGGTATTTTGTCCTAGCAACTGAAGAGACTAGCAAACAAAGACTAGTTTGCTTTCAGTTGTTGTGATCAACACTGGGACCCAAAGAAACTTGGGAGAAGAGCAAGGGCTAACTTGGCTTACACTTCCACCTCATGGTCTATCATCATAGCAGGACCCTGAGAGAAACCATCCAAGAGCACTGTTTACTGGCTTCATTTCCATGGCTTGCTCAGCTTGCTTTCTTATGCAACCCGGGACCACCTGCCTAGGGTTAGCACTGCTCACAGTGAGCTGAGCCCTTTCACATCAACCCTGAATCAAGAAAATGCTCACAGACATTTCCACAGGCCAGTTTGACAGAGACAATTCTTCAGTTAAGGCTTCCTCTTCCCAAATGATTCTAGTTTATGTTGAGCTGGTCAAAACTAACCAGCACAAATATCATGCCTCTACCATTTAGATCCCGCTTGGGGCCTAATTTGAACTACAGGGCCCAACTACAGACAACACAAGATATGAAGAGTTTCTATAAGGTGATTCAGATAGCTGCTAAATTTTAAAATCGCATAAGATAATTTTTTATTTTAAAATAAAAGTTGTCACTGGGCGGTGGTGGCACATGCCTGTAATCCCAGCACTCGGGAGGCAGAGGCAGGTGGATCTCTGTGAGTTCAAGACCAGCCTGGTCTACAAAGCTAGTCCAGGACAGGCTCCAAAGCTACAGAGAAACCATGTCTCAAAACACCCCCCCCCCCAAAATAATAATAAAATAAAATAAAAATAAAAAAATAAAAGTTGTCAGGCACAGTGGTGTACACCTTTAATCCTAGCACTCAGGAGGCAAAGGCAAGTAGATCTCCAGGAGTTCGAAGCCAGCCAGACATAGGGAGTTCCAGGACAGCCAGGGCTGCATAACGAGACCCTGTCTCAAACAAAACAAAATTCAACCAAAAAGTTGAATAAGCCTCAAAATACTTAACCTTGGTTGTGTTAAAGTTCTAAGCAAACACTGAAAACCAAGCAAAGTAGTCAGCCTTTCGTAATGCTTCCTTCAGAAAAAGTTAAAAACAACAACAAACAAACAAACAAACAAACAAGAAACTGAGATGCCACCAAACAAACACTCCCAGTAAATAACGGAGCAGATTAGGCTGCTCTTTCACTTGCATGTGTCTCCCAAACACAGTGGGTTAAAGGTCATCTTCAGGTGCCATGACATTTTCATCATAACCACTGAAAGATTTTTTTATCATCCAGTGCCTCTCAGACTTCAGAAATCCCTGGTTGGCTGATACTACAGAGTACCAGCTCTTCCCTACAGTTCTGATTAAACAGACCTGGGGAAGGGGAAGGGGAGCAGTCACGGCCTGTCAGATAGTGCCTGCCTCGCCATGTAGATCACCCTGCACTGTTTTACACTAGCTATACTGAAAGCTACAGTCCACACCTGGAACACATTAACAGAAGAATATTTGGTCCCTTTGGCTTTTCTTAGGGCATTTTCTTTAATGACTTACCAGTTCCTTTCCTGCTCCTTTGAAGGTGATCTGAATCATTTCAAAAAGCTCAACCAACAGGCTTCTCACCAGCTCCACAACCCAGGGAAGTTTCTTCAAGGACCCAGGAGTCGTCCAGGAAGATAAGAGCCTAAATTCCCTGGCTTCCAGACACAAGACTACCTCTCTCATAAAGATGTGAGTTTACTTTTCCAGGGGATTTTACCCACTAGCTGTCCCTGCTGGTTTCCCTAATCGCTAGGTAAAGTTGAGATGAATTAAATGTGGCACATGGTGATGTCAACTTGGCTTATTTCAGGACTGGTCATCCTTTCTTCTTCTCCCTCCCTCCCCCCTCCCTTCCTTCCTTCCTTCATTTCATACAGGTCTTCATACAGCCTAGCTAGGCCAGCCTCAAATTCACTTTATAGCTAAGGGTGACTTTGAACCCCTAATCCCCTGCCTGCACCCCTCCACGGCTGGAATTACAGGCCTGTTTATATGGTGCTGGGGGTGAAATCCATGAGGCTAGCACTCTACACATTGAAGGCATCCTCAGCACCCAGCTACATCTAAACTTGAGAAGCAGTTTCCAGCCAGTTGTATCTGCCTGGCTGTCAGTTTTTGCGATCTCACACACACCACATTCTGAATTTTATTCTTGTTTGTATGCTTTACTTCGTTATTATTGTTTTCAGACAGGGTCTCTCTGTGTAGCTCAGGTTGGTGATGAACTCATGTGTCATAGGCTGGCCTGAAACTTGGTATCCTCTGCCTCCAAATGTTAGACTTGCAGACATGTATCACCATGGCTGGCTTGCATTTTAGTTTATGTTTAATCAATAACCAAGTGCTTTTTTTAAATTCTTCTGCCTTGGGCCGGGCAGTGGTGGCTCACGCCTTTAATCCCAGCACTTGGGAGGCAGAGGCAGGTGGATCTTTGTGAGTTCGAGGCCAGCCTGGTCTACAGAGCGAGATCCAGGAAAGGCGCAAAGCTACACAGAGAAACCCTGTCTCGGAAAACCAAAAAAAAAAAATAAAAAAAAAAAAAAAAAAAAAAAAAAAAATTCTTCTGCCTTTATGGAGAGGTACTCTGAGTTGGCAAGAGATCTTGCACTGGATTATATGTCTTCAATAGAACGTTATCCTGTTTGTACGTCAATCTTATTCACTTAGATAGTCAGAAAACTCAAAATTAAATTTTGAGCAATAACATCACCAAGAAAAAGAATAGTCTCCTAAATAATTCTTTCAAAGTGGTAAAAGTATGAATACCATTACTTAAAAAAAAAAAGCAGTACATAGAACTGGTGCAGGTTGGAAGGGATATTAGACGTGTTTTTTTCTTTCTCCTTCTACAAACTTCTTTTGAGATAACAAAGAAGACATTTAGTCAATTAAACTCAACACAGTGCTGAGGGTGGGGCGGGGAGGTACATTAGCCGACTGAAAGATCGTATACAGTTTTAGAATGCCAATGAATGCATCCTTATATAAAATGAATGAATAAAACCAATGAATGGGGCCTCGGCTCCAAAACCTACAGAAGGCTGCAGCAGAGAGTGTCCTCATTCCCTATGTGTGCACAGAGGTGGGTTTACAACAGGGACAGACACCCAGGAACTGACTGACAGGCTCCTCAGGCCAGCCTTAGCCACACTCACCTCCTCTCCAAACACTGGCAGCACCAATCCCCCAGCTTTTCTATAAGAAAAACAGACACTGTGGGGCCACATAAAAAGAGCGCAGCCTCTGGTGTGAGTGTTAGTGTCACAGGTAGCAGTCTCCTTTCGACAAGCAAGGATGGGGGAGGACAGTGCATTTGAAATCTCGTATGTCATCCAAAGGCCATGAGTTGAAGGCTTTGTTCTTAGCCTGCAGCACTACTTGGGGGTGATGGAAGCCGTGAACTGGGGGGTGAGGGGGCTATTGGGAGGAAATTGGGTCACTGTGGAGTGGCGACTTCTGCTCTACCACACAGTCCCTGCAATAATTAACGGCTTCAACACGAGCCCTAAAGCAATGGCAACACGGGCCATGAATGGGAACATCTGAAACCGTGAGCCAAAGTCAGTCTTCCTTTCTCTTCCAAGTTGATTATCTAGGGGGTTTTGTCACCGCACAGAAAGTGGCCCACGAGACGGGTCCATCAGCATGCTTCTTCTCACCTTCCCACACACAGGAAAGAGTGCTCTGGGGGGAACAGAGGTATACACCTCCAGAGTGAAGCTGGTCCAGCTGTCTCATCTGTCTAGTCCTTCATTCACAGCCATAGACTACACAGTTCATATTCTTCCCATATACAGTCTTCTTCATACCAGCCTAGCCTGCCACTCAGACCCAAATCATTGCAAGGCTAAAATCATTGAAAAAAAAGAGGGGTGGGGGGAAGGGAAAGAAAATTTGAGTTTTTTCCATTGTGTAATTGGGCCATCTGTTACTTCAAAGTTGATGACCAGTATCTGTGAAAACATCTGGGCAGATTGGAGAGACTTCCAACTAATAAAACCTAAGGAGTGTGGGGCTGGAGGGATGGCTCAGTGGTTGACAGTATTTGCTGCTCTTGCAGAGGACCCAGGTTCTGTTCCCAGCACCCACAAAGCAATTCACAATCATCTGTAACCCCAATTTGAGAGGATTTGAGGCCACTTTCTGAACACTGCTGGCACTAAGCACACACATGGTAACATACATACAGGTAAAACACACATACAAATAAAACATAGGTTTCAATACATTTCTATATATGCCCAATTCTTTTTGTGTTCTTTTTTGAAACAGAGTCTGTGTTGCCCTAGCTGGCCTCAAAATCACAGAAATCCACCAGCCTCTGCCTCCTAAATGCTAGTATTAAAGGTGCATACTACCAGGGGCTGGAGAGATGGCTCAGAGGTTAAGAGCACTGACTGTTCTTCCAAAGGTCCTGAGTTCAATTCCCAGCAACCACATGGTGGCTCACAACCATCTGTAATGAGATCTGGCGCCCTCTTCTGGCATGCAGGAATATATGCAAATAGAATACTGTAAACAATAAATAAATAAATCTTAAAAAAAAAAGGTGCATACTACTACATCTGGCAACTATCAGTATTTTAATCATCTCACCCAAGACACCCCTTTCCATGTCCTAGCCTCACTCCAGTCTAGCTGGAAGCGTTGACGATATTGATATGCCTCAATAGTATCATTTTCCTACAAGTAGAATTGCTGGCTCAAATGGAGTTATAGATTTTAATTAAGAGTTCTTTGATCAAGATTAGTAAAGAAAAAAGAGAAGGCCCAAGTGAGTCTTAAGAGTAAAAAAGAGCCATGCTAAGGCAGACAATTGGAAATTTCCAAAGATGTCTATGGTCATACCATTGCAAATGCACTTGATTTCACAGCTAAGCAGGGCTAGGCCTAGTTAGGACATGGATGGGAAATTTTTTCCATGGGATAGTTAGAAATTGCTGTAATTTTGCACTTACACATGAGATAAATAGACTAACAATCTAATCACAAGGTCTACATCTGTGAGAGGAGGCCATAAGCCCTTAAAATATGGTTATCAGTGTTCAACACCAAATGCTGGTTGATTAGCGTGTACACATTTGAGAAAGGTTTTCATTGGTGACACTGGTCCTTTATCCATCAGGATGTCAGATGCTAGGCAGGGATTAACATTGGTTAAGTTAGTCTTATCAATGTTCAGGGTCAGTTAAAATATTTTAGAAACTCTTCTCATCCGTAGGTATAGAGAACAAGAGCTGAGGAGACCTTAACTTTAGGTGTGTACCTTGTTCCCTACATCACAGCTGCTGCCACTGCCTCCTCTTCTTCAGTCACCAGTGACCTCTAATTGGCCAAATCCAAAAGATTAATTTCCAGCCTCTGTATTTTCTTCATTTTTATTTTATGTACATTGGTGTTTTCCCTGTGTGTATGTCTTCAGGAGGGTATCAGGTCCCCTGGAACTGGGGTTATAAACAGTTGTGAGTTTCAATGTGGGTGCTGGAAATTGAACCCAGGCTCTTAAATGCTGAGCCATCTCATTTTTTTTAAAGATTTTAAAGATTTTTTTTTAAAGATTTTATTTATCATGTATACAGTGAGTATTCAGCCTGCAGGCCAGAATAGGGCACCATATCTCATTGTACATGGTTGTGAGCCACCATGTGGTTGCTGGGAATTGAACTCAGGACCTCTGGAAGAACAGCCAGTGCTCTTAACCTCTAAACTATCTCTCCAGCCCCGCCATCTCATTTTTTGAGACAGGGTTTCTCACTGAAAATAAAGTTCATCAATTTTTCTATTATAACCGGCCACAAGTACTGTGGAATAATCTTCTTGTACACTGTAAAGTTTTGTCACTTGAATTGGTTTAATAAAATTCTGATTGGCCAGTGGCCAGGCAGGAAGTATAGGTGGGATGACCAAACTAAGAATGATGGGAAGGAGAATCACAAAGTCTGAGGAGTTGCCAGCAGATGCAGAGGGAGCAGAAGACGAATGTGCCATGCTAATAAAGGTACTGCCATGTGGCAGAGGGTAAATAAGAAATATGGATCAACTTAAATGTGAGAGCTAGTTAGTAATAAGCCTGAGCTATTGGCCGAGCATTTACAATTAATATAAGCCTCAGAGTGATTACCCCCCTCCCTCATGCTAGGGTCACAGGAGAGCAATTACCACACATGGCTTTTATTTGGGTTCGAGGACCCAGACTTAGGTCCTTGAATTTGTTCAGCAGACACTTCATTAATGGAGCTATCTCTCCAGCCCCTAAACTTCTGAAACTTAAAAGTTTAGCAGGCATATAAATTACCTAAATATGCTTGGGATTCTGAAAGACTGTTGCTCCTCCATAATTGCTTAATTATTCAAGCATTTATTCATAGCAATATGGACTCATGGATATTTATTTGATTCTTCGGGTTGTTAGCCCAAATCGTTGTTATTTTGTTGCTTAAGATATTCTAACTTTGAACATCAGGAGCTGTTTCAAGTTATTGCCTGTTTTCACTTTCTTAACCCACTGTTGGTACTGTAACAATGACATGCTCCATCCTCACTGGTCTTGAGTTGTTACTGTTTGTCTTAGTCAGTGTTTCATTGCTGTGAAGAGACACCATGCCCATTGCAACTCTTATAAAGGAAAACATTTCATTGGGGCTGGCTTCAGAGGTTTAGTCCATTATTGCCATGGGGAGATACATGGCAGCATGCAGACAAGCATGGTGCTGGAGAAGGAGCTGAGAGTTCTACATCTTGATCCGAAGACAGCAGAAGGAGTCTGTATACTGGATCTGGGTGTAGCTTGAGCATATGAGACCTCAAAGCCTGCCCCCACAGTGACACACTTCCTCCAAAGAGGCCACACCTACTCCAACAAGGCCACACCTCCTAATAGTGCCACTCCCCATGGGCTAAGCATTCAAACACATGACTCTATGGGAGTCACTCCTATTCAAACCACCACACTGCTCCAGCAGTTTCTTCAGGAATAGTGGTGTTCAAGAAACCAAAACATGGGCTCTAGACAAATTCCCTGCTGCTAGAGTCTTAGCAGACAGAGATAGGGAATAGACAGCTGGAGTCAGCCCTCCATAGCCATGGGTTCTACCTCCTCAGAGTATATCACAAAGGTAAGTTTAAATGTTTCTTTTTAAAAGAATTACATCTGTACTGAACATGCACAAATTTTTTTCAGGCCACTATTCTCTAAATAATACATATAATAACCACTTACATATCATTTACTTTGTGTGAGCTGTTAATAGTAATCTAGAGAGGATTTAAGGCACACAAAAAATGTGCTTGGGTTCCATGTAAATGCTATACTATTTTACATAAGGGCTTGAGTATCCATGGGGACTTCTTGGATCCAATCTCCTGACATATCAAAGGGCAACTATATATACCACCCCACTCATGATGGAATCATTCCACTCATTTCTGACTCAATTAGTTTCATTGTCATGGTTAGCATTCTATCCTGAGATGTCCCTGATACATTGGTTCTTATTAAAATTTATGAACAGTCAAGTTCCTCAACAAAGATGTGGCCAATGAACAGTCATGAAACCACCACCAAATACCATGTGACCAATGACAGTCATGTAACCACCA
>CABHPR010126719.1:0-18994 GCA_902168415.1 Peromyscus melanophrys | reverse complement strand
AACCACCACCAAATACCATGTGACCAATGACAGTCATGTAACCACCACCCAAATACCATGTGACCAATGACAGTCATGTAACCACCACCAAATACCATGTAACCACCACTAAATATCATGTGACCAATGAACATTTCATGTAACCACCACCCAAATAATATGTAATCAATGAACAGTCATGTACCACCCAAACACCATGCAGAACCATCCCAATACCCCAAAAGTTTCTGGAGCAGCCACTCTCCCCTTTATATCAGTTTCTAAAATATCTACATTAAACATGTTTACTGTACCGTCAGAAAAAATGCAAATATGTAACTTTTTGAAAATAAACACACACACGCACGCACGCACGCACGCACGCACGCACGCACGCACGCACGCACTGAATGTATAAAAGTTAAAATACTAGCCAAATCATACAGAGAGAAAGGTCACTATTTTCCTCTGCAGTTTCCTGGATAGCTTTCCAGTTTTACAACAAGTACTTTCCACTACCCAATGAAATTAATATCTTTCAAAAAGGTACAAATCACCATGCATGGTGATAACACACTTGTAATCCTAGTACTTGAAAGGTAAAGGCAGGAGGATAGCTCCAAGTTTAAGACCAGCTGTTCCAGGCCAGCCAGGGGTATATAGGAACACCCTGTCTCAACAAAACAAAACAAGGTCGGAGTGAACAGGATACATTTGAGAACCAATTCTATGAAAAGCATTTGGTTTTAAGTGGGAGGTGAGCAAGAAACATTTGTAACACAGCAAAAGAGTTGTAATTGTTTTTAACAATTAAGATTCCATTTTAACAAAAAGACAGTTACCTCTCTGCTCCCTCTAAAATCCTTCCATACCCCACCACCACTTTTCCTTCAATTTCATTTTTGAAATTTTTATCGTAAGAGTGTATTATGTCTGCTGGATGTGGTGAGAACTGTCTGTAATCACAGCACATGGAAAGTGTGGCCTTCAAAGCCACCCTCAGATACATACTGAGTTTGAGGCCAACCTAGGTCCATCAGACCTGATTTCATTCCCCAGAAGCCATATAACATTCCAGACGTGGGGTCTGGAGCCATGTCTCTGGGGTTAAGAGCACTAGCTACTCTTCCTGAGGAGCCAGGTTTGATCCCCCAGCATCTACATGGCGGCCCACACCCATCTGTAACTGCAGTCCTAAGGGATACAGTGCCCTCTTCTGGCCTCAGAAGGACCTGCACACACAAGGCACAAGATACACATGCAGGCAAACACCTATGCACACAAAAATAAAATTAAGTTAAATTTATAAAATTTAAAGCTGAGTGTGCTAGTGTGCTTGGAATCTTAGTACTGGGGAAGAACACAGAAGGAATGTAGCCAATCGGTGAGCTACAGGTTCAAAGAGAGACCCAGTCTCAAAACAGGGTAAACTGATTTGACAACATTCAACACTGGCCTCCACACACATGCACACCTATACGCCATTGCACCCACATATATGTATGTACATGAACAAATGCAAATAATAAAGCATTTCTGTAATGAAAATGACTAAATTTGCTACCCAAAAGCCAACTACATGCAAAAAACTCTACATGAACCATAACATGAATAATGGCTCATTCCTAAATGTATCCCTCGAACATTCTTATTAAATTGCTATCGGTACACTTGTTGAAGAATATATTTTTCTCAACAGAGTTACTATATGATGAACATCAAATCTAAATGTTCCTTACAAAGCCACATATAGAAGTACCAGGATGGGCTGGAGAGATGGCGCAGGGGTTAAGAGCACCAGCTACTCTTCTAGAGGTCATGAGTTCAATTCTCAGCAACCACATGGTGGCTCACAACCATCTGTAATGAGATCTGGTGCCCTCTTCTGGTGTGCTGGCAGGACACTGTATACATAATAAATACATCTTTAAGAGGAAAGAAAGAAAGAAAGAAAGAAAGAAAGAAAGAAAGAAAGAAAGAAAGAAAGAAAGAAAGAAAGAAAGAAAGAAAGAAAGAAAGAAAGAAAGAAATTAACAGAAAGAAGTACCAGGAAAAACCATGAGGGCACATTTCTTCTTAGTACGTAGCATCTCACAGGTTGGAAATCAATGTTCCCCTGGTTACACTTGGCTTAAGCTTGCCTAACTGTAAAATAGGACACTGCTTTCCTAACGGTACTGTAAGTAATAGCAGGACTACATTTCCTTCATGTAATCGCTCTCCAGCACGAAGCCCTAGTTTTTCTCCATACTGTCGCTGGTGGCGCTTGTCTGCATCTAGAGCTCTGGGTACCTGCAATCAACTTCTCTGAGTCCGGCAGGTGTGTGAACTGCTGTTTGTATTCCTCATTCCTGTCTTTATAGGTGGAACTCGAGATCTGAAACGATAAAAAGATGAGGTTATTGTTTACTCCCACTCGTAATAGCTTAGAAAACGCGTTCAAAATGAAACTTAAAAATCATATACTCTCGGTCAACATTATGTCCTTACATGAAAGGAGCACGAACATTTCAAAAGCCATTGGTGTGATAGTTCTGTGAATGTGAGACAGGCCGTGAAAGCTAGCAGCTGTGTTGACAGAGAAGGCTGGGCTGGTGTGGGGAATGCAGAAGAGCTGTGTTAAAAGTAAAAGGGAAAACCCTAAAGTCATCTGGGCAGACTGAGGTATGGTCCCAACTGAAACAAGACAAGTGCAGATTAGCAAGGCCTTGGCATAGAGATCTAGAAAGAAACGAGGCCACGCGGGCTTGACACTGTCCATACACTCCTGACCAAACAGAGCCTCAGATATTGGAGAGAGCCTGAACTACCTACCCATTCCTGCCTAGCAACACAAGAGATGTGAGAATCCATATTAACTGGGACAAATGAGAAGAGCTTGAACTTTAACCACATTACCTAATGTACACACAGGGCTGTCAGTAGAAGGAAAAGCCTTTCTGGATTTGTATTTGAGCATATCATTTAGTAAACACTGACCAATATACAGGGTGACTCCTAGAAAGTCAGCCTTAAAAAGAAAAGAACATCAATAATAAATAAGGCAGAGATATTTGTTCCCACATGCCATAGAACAAACCCAGATTTACTCTAGGTGAGTTCTTAAGTAAACAAACAAAATCAACAAAGACAACCCTTTGGGCAGGGAGAATGCAATCAAAATCCAGAGATGCTAATGAGGCAGGCAAGTAAGGCAGAGAGCAAGGCCCAGAAGGCCTTATGCAAAGCCTTACAAAACTGACATATGGAAAGAGCACTCTGGCAGAGAGAAAGACTGGACACCCCAGCTGAGGTGAACCCAAACTGGCACAGGTACAGAGGCCCTCCAGAGTATCTGAAAACAATCCAGGGCTCATAATACTACTAACACTCACCCCAAATGGTGAGTTAAGACAATAATATGACATGCATCACATGAACTTCTGTGCAGAGCTACATGCAACAGACAAATTATACACACAACAGCCCATGTCCTTTGTAAAATGGCATCCTCAAGCCTGCTCCAGCCAGCCTGCTTCAGCCTGCCTCCTTCTCTGGAAGTTCATCTTTCTTTAAATTCTTTTACTTTGCTTGCTACTGTCTAAATGTCTCTGGTGAATTCTTTGTAGCAGGACTCAAGAAGCTGGAACCCCACTGGGGATACCCTCTTATCCTCAGTATCACTAACACTATTCGAATTATCCCACTGGCAATGAAAATTATAAAGCATGGGGAGTAACAGGAAAGAAAAAGTCAACAGGCCATAAAAAACAGTCTTTGATGGTTCCGGGCATTGGATTTAAGAGCCTAGGACATCAAAGAAATTATCAGCCAAATGTTCAAAGAACTAAAGAAAACCATGCTTGAGGAACTCAGGGGTTGGCCTAGCTTCAACCGTCAACTTGACAGCTTAGAGCCATCCGAGATGAAAGCCTCAGCTGAGGAATTGCCCTGATCAGATTGGCCTGTGGGCACGTCTGTGGAGGATTATCTTGATTATGAACTGAAGCAGGAGGGCCCAGCCCACCGTGGGCAGTGCCACTCCCAGTCAGGTGCTCCTGTGGTTATCAGAAAGCTAACTGAGCCCGAGCAGGGGAGAAGGGCAGCAGACTGTGTTTTCATGGTCTCTGCTTCGAGTTCCTACCTGAGTTCCTGACCAGACTTCCCTCAATGATGAACTGTGACCTGGAAGTATAAGCCAAATAAAGCCTTTTCTCCCTGAGTTGCTTTTGGTCCTGGTGTTTGTGACAGCAACAGAATAACACCAGAACAGTGGGTAGAAGTACTTGCTTCTAAGCCTAACAGCCTGAGCTCAATATCCAGGACCCAAATAGCGGAAGGAGAAAACAGACTCCCACAGATTGTCCTCTGGCCTCCACCTACAAGCTTACACACACACACACACATGCATGCATGCGCTTATACGTGCACATGTTTACTTTAAAATATTTTTAAATCAAAATTAAAATAATAGCCTAAAACATTTGACACACAAATAAGTAAATGGAGACTAGCGAGCAAATATAACATGAAACATGAGCAACAGAGGATAAAATGTCTATTTGTAATTGCAATCATATCCAACGTCTCAGTGTAATCAGACTACATAACAGAGGCCATGGTGAGAGGAGAAAAGGGGAAGGTCTGAAAGATCTAAGTGCCATGCTCAAGAACTCAGAAGAGAAAAAATACATTTTGAATTAAAAAAAATAGATAATAAAGAAAAGAATAAATTGGTTTTTTTAATTGAAACAAAAAACAATAGGACATATAAATGAGAGAGAGATCATTCTTTTAAAACAACTAAGTGGGAAAACTTCTGTCAAGACTGATGAAAAGCAAAGAGAGAAGATGCAAGGCAGACGGTGCTGGTGGCAGTGCTGGTTATCGGTGGAAAAGTCACGGGCCATGGCCACAACTACCAGAGTTACAAAGAGCTTTATTAGAAGGAAGGAAGGGATAGGAGGGAGGAGAGCCAAGCCTGGAGAGAAAGAAAGATGGCGGGAGCAGAGCAGAGAACAGGAAGTAGAGAGGAAACAGAGAGAGAGAAAAGAGAGAGAGGGTGGGGGTCCGCGTCCGGCTTTTTAAGGCGAGTACGTAGTCACCAGAATCCACTGATGACGCAAGACACAAGACCCTGAGCTGTGCATGTACAAGATCCTAACAGAAGATATGAATTATTAATTATTATTTTAAAAAAAGGAGAACACTGTAGACACTACAGACCTCAACAGGAATTAGGGGAAATCAACATACCCCTATACATATAAGTGTATCACCTTGGAGGAACACCCTGGTTCCTCAAAATATACCAACTACTACGACTCACTCAGTATGAAATAGTTCATTTAAGTGGGCACACAACCCACAAGGAAATTGAATATACAATTTCACATTTCCCAAGACAGAAATCTCCAAGCCTAGATGGTTTCACTGGAGAAATCTTGAATGTTTAAAAACTCAAGTCCAGTTCTGCACATTTTTTTCCAAATATTAAATTAGAAAAGAACAAATCTCAATTCCTTGTGTGAAGCAAGTATTGCTTTAATATCAAAACTAGATAAGAAATATTACAAAGCCAGAAAATGATAGAAAAATATCGTCAAGAGTACAGATGCAAAAATCCTTAAAGTGTGACAAATACCCTTCAGCAATATGAAAAATGAATAATACAGCATGACCCAGGGACCCACGGCAGGTTTAATAGGCAAAACTTAATCCACAGTATTAATCAGCTAAAACAAGAGAAAACTAACAGCTTTCACTTGATATGGAACTAATATTTGACATAATTCAATGTCCTCTTGTTATTAAAACAAACAAGCAAATTGCCCCCAAAGCAGAAACACAAAGGAACTTCCTCAACTCGAGAAAGAATATCTACAAATTACCTGTAGTTTATAAAGCACTTTAATGGAAGAAAACTTGATTCACACAATGAATTGAGATTTGCTCTTTTTAAATCTAAATGTTGGAAAAGATCATGCAGAACTATACTTTAATTTTTAAATATTATAAGAGTTCTCGGTGAAACCATGAAGGCTTGGATATTTCTTTAGGTGTTTTGGGGTGTTGGCGTGATGATTTAAATGGGTACCTCAAATTACATATTTTAGAAACTTAATCTGCAGCTTGGAGTGGAGCCTCCCACCTACAATCCCAGTATTTGAGAGGCTACGGCAGAAGGATCACCACAAATGTGAGTCTTGGGATATCTAGTGAGTTCCAGGCTAGCTTGGGCTACAGATAAAACTTCACATATGCATACATATACTGAGGCAAGTTAATTTCCAGGGTTGGGGATGTAGTTTCATGGTACAGCATTTGTGACAACCTGGGTTCAATGCCCAATACTAGACAAACAAACAACCCTCACTCTCCAGTACAATAGTGTGTGAGAGACGGCAACACTCATGAGTACATGGGTACTGTTGTCATGGAAGCAGGTTTACTACAAGACAGTGAGTTCTTACAAAACAAGTGTGACCTCCTTTGCTCTCCTGTCCTTTTGCTTGGTCATAGGCTGACACAGAGACAAGTCAGACGCAAGATAAACAACTGGGACTCCACACTGCAGCCTCAACTGACTCCAGACTCTCAGCCTGCAGACCCTGCTAGCTTCTGGAACTGAGAGACACTTTTTTCTTTCTTCTTTTTTATAAATTAGCTTGTCCATGGTCTCATTATAGCTACACAAAGTAAACTAACAGATGATTTCTTTTTAGTCATGTTTTTACCCAAAAGATGTTTTCCTATTAATTTTTTTCATATGTTATATTTTGATCTTATTCTTTTCCCTCCCTAATTCCTTTCAGATCTTCTACATTTTCCTACCTGCGGTGGTATTGTGTTCCCCAAAATATTGTGCACCCTAATAAACTTATCTGGGGTCAGAGACAGAACAGCCACTAGATACAGAGGCTAGAAAATGGTGGCACTCACACCTTTAATCCTAGCATTCCAGAGATAGAAATCCCTCTGGATCTCTGTGAGTTCAAGGCCACATTGGAAACAGTCAGGCATGGTGACACACGCCTTTAATCCCAGGGAGTGAGCCTTTAATCTCAGGGAGTGATGGCTGAAAACAGAAAGGTATATAAGGCATGAGGGCCAGAAACTAGAAGCATTTGACTGGTTAAGCTTTTAGGTTTCTAGCAGCACAGTTCAGCTGAGAGCCATTGGGATGAGGACACAGAAGCTTCCAGTCTGAGGAAACAAGACCAGCTGAGAAGTTGGCCAGGTGAGGTTAGCTGTGGCTTGTTCTGTCTCTCTGACCTTCCAGCATTTCACACCAATAACTGGCCCCAGGTTTGATTTTATTAATAAGAACTTTTAAGATTCCTGCTACACCTACCCACCCAACTTCATGCTTTCTCTCTCTCTCTCTTAAAAAACAAACAAATCCAAAAGAAAATCAAAACAAAGAAACAAAAAAGCCCAGTAAGACAAAAAAAAAGTACCAGCCGGGCGGTGGTGGTGCACGCCTTTAATCCCAGCACTTGGTAGGCAGAGCCAGGCGGATCTCTGTGAGT
Source organism: Peromyscus melanophrys (assembly GCA_902168415.1). Classification (NCBI taxonomy): domain Eukaryota; kingdom Metazoa; phylum Chordata; class Mammalia; order Rodentia; family Cricetidae; genus Peromyscus; species Peromyscus melanophrys. The sequence goes on along the minus strand of CABHPR010126719.1, from coordinate 11,504 downwards.
TCGAGGCCAGCCTGGGCTACCAAGTGAGTTCCAGGAGAGGCTCCAAAGCTACACAGAGAAACCCTGTCTCGAAAAAAAAAAAAAAAAAAGAAAGAAAGAAAGAAAAAAAAAGTACCAAAACAAAATAAAATAAAACAAAAAGTTCACAAAAACATGGAGTCTGTTTTTTTGTAAGAGGCTCCCAGACCTTAGCACAACTAACTCCATGATGGAAGCACCATTCAGGCCATAAAACTCAGCATGCAGACAGCACCACCTGCCAGAATTAAACCAAAGACCTAATCCATCAAAGTCCATAATTCTGGGGAAGTTTCTAAATGTACTAACCCTGCTTTTTGCCTTCTGTAGTTCTGCTTCTGGCTGTTTTTGTTAACGGAAGTGTGTCAACCGAGGACATGTTTTTTTGTGCTTAAAAGCTCACCCTGAGAAAGGCTCAGGGATACACTGGGATCCTGGACACCCCATGTAGTTGATGGCCTGCTAATAAAGACTTCTATTGGCTTAAACCCCTGTCCAAGTAGTCTTCTCTGGTGGATAATCCACAACAGTTTTGTGTGGGACAACTACTCCTGGGGGCCTGCTCTGGAGTGTGGTTGATATACCCAGTGACATTTCATTGTAGATGACTGATTTTTTTCCTTTCCAAGCCCCCAAAAGGTATTTTTTTAATGGTAATGTGGGCATCCTTAGAAAAGTATGGTTTTAATAAGTTATGAATTTTCCCCCCTCGGTCCTTTATTTCTTTGGACAACTACATGTCAAATTTTACACAGGAAGATCTGAACCACAATCTAAAGCCAGTGTGCCAGTTGGGTTTTTTTTTTCCATCAAATTGGACTTTTGCAAGGGAAAAGATGAGACAGGGTTTCTCTATGTAGCCCTGGCTGTCCTGGAACTCGCTCTGTAGACCTGCCTGGCCTTGAACTCACCTACCTTTGCCTCTTGAGTACTGGGATGAGCCACCATGCCTAGCCAAATTGTACTTAAAAAAAAAAAAGACTTATTTTTGATTATGGGAAGGGGAGTATGTACACATGAGTGTAGGTCCCAATGGATTCCCAGAAGCTGGAGTTACAGGGGGTTACGATGCTGAGCTGAAGAGCCTCTGCACGAGCAGTACACACTCAACACTGAGCCGTCTCTCCAGCCCCCAACTGTACTCTTTAATGTCCTTTGCAACCCCATCTTCACATCCAATAGCCAGCCCTCCCGTCTCCCCTAACCGAAACAGTGTGTCGATCATCCTAACAAGCTTCCTCCCTTCCCTTTGTGAACACTACAGTTTCTTCTGTTCTTTTTCTCTTTTGCTAAATCTGTTTCTTTCACTAACTTCTGTTCTTCCCAATCTGAGATTCTAAACATCTAAGTCCATATCCTTTCCTTTCTGTCATATTTTGCCTTAAACGTCCCCATCCTGTAGCATGAATCTTAAAAGTTCTTATTAATAAAATCAAACCTGAGGCAGGTATTGGGGTGAACACTGGAAGATCAGAGAGACAGAATAAGCCACAGCTACCTCACCTTGCTGGATCCTCAGCTAGTCTTGTTTCCTCAGACTGGAGGCCTCTGAGTCCTCATCCAGAATGGGTCTCAGCTGAACTGTTGCTAGAAGCCTGAAAGCTTAACCAGCCACATGCTTCTCCAGGCCAAAGGCTTACCCAGGCCAAATGCTTCTAGTTTCTGGTCCTCACGCCTTATATACCTTTCTGCTTTCTACCACCACTCCCTGGGATTAAGGCTTGCTTTCTGGGATTAAAGGCGTGGGTCACCACGCCTGGCCATTTCCAAAGTGGCCTTGAACTCACAGAGATCCAGAGGGATTTCTGTCTCTGGAATGCTAGGATTAAAGGCGTATGCTACCACTGCCTAACCTCTGTTTCATATTGTGGCTGTCCTGTTCTCTGACCCCAGATAAGTTTATTAGCATAAACAGTATTTTGGGGAACACAATACCACCACACCATCCTCTTTAATATCATCCTTCAAGTATCACAAGTTAATTTCAGCTTTAACCTCTTCTAAAATTTAAGTCATGCATCCCATAGCTTACCAGATTTTTCTTTTCAAGTGATAAATATGTACCTCTGCCACCAACAAAACAAACCCTTTTCTCCTTTCCGAGGGGTGCTCCCAATTTACCCAGTTGCACTGAAAAATCCTAGGATCAGTTTCCTTAATCTTTCTCATCCCCTCACTCACTATACCCACGTCCTCAGCAGGCTTCAAGCGAGCCTTCTGCATCAGGACCCTTCCACAGGCCGGAAAACAATCCTGTTTTCTCCTGCAAGCGATTGTGTTTTCTCTTTTGCCTCCTCCACGAGGGCCCTCTGAATGCAGCCTTGCTTGGGCCTCCTCGCTAGCACTGCTTCTTCTTCCTGTTGATATTCTGCGTTCGCTCATACATTGCTTTTCTTGTTTTCGTAGCTCTTATCCCTACCCGACATAACGTGACACATTCGCTTATCTGTGAAATATCCGTCTCGCATTCTGACTGTAACCTCTAGGGTGGTTCTCTTAGAACCGATGACATCACAGACGCTCAAATAAATGAACAAGACAGTCTTCATCTTCACTCATTTGCTGTGTGCGTTTGCCGCTCCTGACATAATGACTCTGCTCACACATTCCTTAAGCTGTCCTGCGAGAGGTTCGCTGAGCCTCCCGATTCTCAGCTCCCTTGCTCATTTTCCATGTCCATCTTCTGAAGCTCCCTTGAATGCCTAATAGATGGTCCATTGTCCCCTTATGTCACACTTTCTCGGTGAACAATCTGAGTAATATACACAGTTCTATTCTTTCTTCAGCATTCCATCATTATTTCTATGAATGCGTATTTTCCATATAGTCCTTGGATTTGTTGTTTCTCACATCTGCCTGGTGCCTTGAAATTTATTACCCATCTATATTTTTATCTATTTCTGTTAAGTCCTTACTTGGAGGTTCATTTTTTTCCTCAGGTCTGAGTAGCCAAGTACATGCAAGGCAGTACTCCCCTCCAAACTACAATCCCCCTGCTACTCCATAGCTGTATTCTACACGCTTTGGAATCCCATTATGTCATTTATCAATATTCCCTTTGCTCACTAGTAGAATATTGTATTCAATTCCCAAACTTGCAGGAGAAACTTGCTCCCACCTGTACCTAAGCCCAGGCTTAGCTAGACAAGTTTCTGTCTTCAGTTGGAAGATGTAGGTAGATTTCTTTCCTTGCCAACATTTCACAGAAGGTGCAACTCTTCAAGAGTCATGGCCTTATGAAGCATTCTTGGTCCTAACCCATGTAAGTTCAAGGCATCATCTCCTGTCGTGCGTCACTTTGAAATTAGAAAACTGCTCAGGGCTGCCTCGCCGTTAGCCTACATGCCTATACCTCCAGTAATTATTTCATTCTTCATTTTAGCCCTTAAGCACTTTCTTTGTTATTTTGTAATCCCAGATAAGCATTATAAACATGTCTGTAACAGGGCTGGGGAGATGACTCGGAGGGAAAGTGTGCTGTACAAGCATGAGTACTTCAGATCACCTGCATCCAGATATAAGAAGCCATGCAAAACAGCACACATGTGAAACCCCAACTTTGGGGGGTGAGGGAAGAGAATTGCAGATCCTGGGGCTATAGTGATACATTGTGTACCCCAAAAAAGCTTGCCTGGGGATCAGAGAACAAAGCCAGCCACTATATTAAGCATAGAGGTCAGGCAGTGATAGCACACGCCTTTAATCCTAGCATTCAGGAGGCAGAGATCCATCCGGATCTCTGCGAGTTCAAGGTCACAATGGACATGGTGGCACATGCCTTTAATCCCAGCACTAATAAGGAAGTAAGATGGCAGGGCACAGAAAGGCATATAGGGTGTGAGTAAACAGGAAGTCTCTCTCTTGAGGCTGAGGATTTTGTAGAGGTAAGAACGTGGCTGGCTTGTTCTGTTTCTCTGATCTTTCAGCTTTCACCCCAATATCTGGCTCTGGGTTGTTTTTTTTTTTATTAATAAGATCATTTAGCAATTCATGTTACATGGGGCAGTCTAGCAAAAACAGTGAGCTCTAGGTTCAGAGAGACACCCTGTCTCAAAAAATAAGGTAGAGGGCCAGCAAGATGGCTGGGGGTGTAAAGGCACTTGCCATCAAGTCTGGTGACCTGAGTTTGTCCCTAAGTCCTACAAAAATAGAAGAGACTGGGGCAAGTTGTCCTCTGACTACACATACCATGGCACACATGCCCACACGTGTACATGTATGTGCATGCAAAATAAATGAAATTTTTAAAATTAAATCTGGACTAGAAAGGTGGCTCAGCAGTTAATAATACTGACTGGTTTTCTAGAGAATCAGGGTTTAATTCCTAGCACCTACATGGTGGCTCACAACCCTCTACAACTCCAGTTCCAGGGCTCTGATGCCCTCTTCTGGCCTCCTCAGGCACTGCATAAACATGGTGCACAGACATGCATGCAGGCAAAACATCCACACACATAAATAAATAAATCTCAAAAATGTAATTTAAATGTAAAAACATATACTAACATGGAAAACAGCTAAGGAAGCCACCCAATATCAACCGCTGGCCTTCACACCTGTATACTCAGGTGTGTGCACCCACGCACATACACATATGCCAAACACATACATACATAGTTTATAATATTGTATCCAGCTTGTCTAGATAGTTTTACTAAAATGTTCATTTAAATTAAACAGCCCCCTCCTCCCATTGCCAGAAATGTTAACTCCTGTTTCTTTATAGTTAAATCTAAAAATACTAGAAGATACCTCAATTTATAATATCATGTTTAATATACATACCTAGTAATTTTCAAATAGAATTAAGTCTCTTAAAAAAACAAAATGGCCGGGCGGTGGTGGCGTACACCTTTAATCCTAGCACTTGGGAGGCAGAGCCAGATGGATCTCTTGTGAGTCTGAGGCCAGCCTAGTCTATAGAGCGAGATCCAGGACAGGCACCAAAAAAACTACACGGAGAAACCCTGTCTCAAAAAAACAAAAACAAAACAAAACAAAAATGAAGCTGAAAAGCAACTTTGTTCTTTAAGTCATTGTAGTAAAACGTAGTGTAGATTTTATGGGTTTGAATAAACATGGACTACGCTTGCCCTGGAACACAACGTGACTGCAGGCCAGCTTTTCTCCAAACTTGCCAAAGCACATCACAAACACACTAATTAATCCTCTGGGGCCTCTTTTGACAAATATATAGTACTGCATTAATGAATCCTACATGTGCCAATACGTCAGGGCTGTGCTGAGTTCCATCCCCACTTTGAAGCAGAGAAGCTTAGCCGTGACCACTGTGAGCACAAGCACAAGTCAGGGAGAAGGACAGAACTAAGACCTGGTTCCTTGGACAATCAAAACTACGACTGGACCTAGAAGTTGGCTTAAAGACTTTTCTGTGCTGGTTGTTACCTGAATGTAGTAGTTCAAAATACAAACGCTTTTATTCTTCAGTGTTTTAGAGTAAAAGGAAAGACATGATTAATTTGAATTCTAAGCACTTTAAAAATTCTCCTGCTTCATCTTGTTTCCGTTTCTCTTTCTAAATCAAATATCTAAGATTCACATCACCTCTACTTTACATAGATTAGTTAAGATTATTAAAAATCACAACCATTTAAAGAAAATATATAGACTTTAATTTTAGTTACAAGTTTCAGAAAATGATTTTTTCACTTGTAAAATAAAATCATCAATTAAACCAGCCAATAAGGAAATGAGTATACACAGTTGAGAAACATTTTCAAAGAGGAACTTCCAACGTAAGAATGAATGACCCAATGATGAACGCCATATCCAAAGAACTACTGCGTCTAACAGTCCTGTTGAGCTATGTCATCCTCTAAACACACACAACACAAACTCCCAGAGGCCCCTTCCCACTCCCACTAGTGGCTAACTGCACATCACTAAGAGAGCTAACTAAACAAACAGACTCACTGCAGATCTGTCTGCTTGTCCTCTGGGATTTTAATCCACATAGGGATACATCATTATTTTAGTTGGTAAGGAAAAAATAAAACTGTTTTTTCCTTTTGCCATATACATTTTACTACCATGTAAAAGACAAAAAGCATAAATATTTATTTGCCATTAACTTTATTTTTAATCTCACTTGCTATCACTTTTGGTTTCATGGGGTATAAAAGTTAACAATAAAAGTCATTTCTCATATTCTAGGGTTAAACATCAGGATTTCTAAAAACAAATAAATAAATAAATATAAGGGTCCTAGCTTTGATAACTAGAGTTAAGAAGAAAATCTGGAGCTGTGGCTTTCGCTATCAACTATGGAGACTTAATCATACTGGGACCCTGCATTGAAGCAGTCTCACAAGAAGAAAGACAAAGAGCCCCTCTGTTTAACTGCATGCCGTTCTGACTGACCTAAGACACACACGGATGTCGCCAGATTGTGACTCAATCTCTGTTTCACAAGTGATGCAACTGAGGTCAGATGGTCGGTGGGACATCCTAGGTCACCATGCAGTAAAGCCACTAGGGGCAGAGCAGACACTATTTCCCGTGTTCTATTTTCAGTCTAGTTCGTTTTTATATCACACTGCCCTCTAGGTTCACTACCGTCGAAAAACTGCCTATATGCATTAGTCTATACTACTCATCTTCCTTGGCTATTGAAACATCAAACTTAAGAAGTCCGTGACCTGTTTACCAGACACCTTCTTAGAGCTGTGCCACAGCTTTGGTAATGACAGCAGCTCCTCCCATGACGTGAAGGGTGCCAGCTAGCCTGTCCCCCTGGAGACCAGTTCTAGTTGTGCATCCCTGTGGGCCTGAAGAGTGTCATCAGAACTGTAGATGATGGGAAGATACACAGCAGGGCTCAGGGCAGTCCACTACTAGAGTGCTGGAGACACATTCATAGACACTGAGAGCACAGAGCAGGCTGGGGATGTAGCTCAGTGGGAGAGCATTTACTTAGCTTTCAAGAGTCCATGGGTTAGAACCTTGAAAGTAAAAGGAGGAAGTGAGGGAGGGACCACACAGCCCATTAACAAGGAGTCTGAGAAGAAGTACAACCCTACTTGGCACTGCATTCTGGGAAGAAATTTTGGTAGCTATGTGCCACGTGAAACCAGACCCTTCATCAGCTTTTGCCTGAGCCAACTGGCACATGAACTGGGACACACACACACACAACACATCACTCAAAACTAAGGACTACAGCCTCTATTCTAAATTACAAGAGACTAAAAACATCTTGGTCTTGCTGGGGGGAAACCTGCATCTCTGAAGCTTCGTTGAATGTTTTCCAGGGCAATCTCTTGTACTAGTCCACTAGAAAGACATCAGCAAACCAGAATACATTTGTATTTTCTATCCTATACTTCTCTCCCTTTATTCCTTTACAATCCATTCCTTTTCTTTCTTTCTTTTTTTTTTATTATTTATTATGCATACTGTGTTCTGCCTGCATGTGTCCCTGCAGGCCAGAAAAGGGCACCAGATTTCATTACATGTGGTTGTAAACCACCATGTGGTTGCTGGGATTGAACTCAGGGCCTCTTCAGGACCTCTGCAAGAACAGCCAGTGCTTTTAACCTCTGAGCTATCTCTCTAGCCCCTGCGATCCATTTCTTTATTAAGCAAACCTGTTGGACGGAGGTGTGGAGCTCAGTGGTGGACCACTGACCTTGACCTAACATGCACTCAGGATTTACTTGCATTGCTGAAAAAAAATTAAATAAATAACTTATTAGAGATGTATTTTTAAAGAGACAGACAAATGTAACTTTCATGAAGTGAAAAGACACAGATCTGGATTCATTGAGTCTGAAATGGCCCTGACATTCCTGATTTTGGTTAAATACCAGGTCACGTGCCTCATGAGGACATTCCTGATACACTGCCAGGTCTTCCTTGTGTTGAGTTTGAATTCTGTGTACTAATTCTGATCTTATCACTAGAATGAAGAAAAAACAAAACAAAACAGCTACATAGTAGAGTCCATGGTAGAAACAGACGGATTTAAGATGGCTGGATATACATTTTCCTTCTGACTTTCTAAAAATCTTTTCTCTTGGTTACAGTACAGTTGTGTGCTGAGTGACACATTTCCTCAACAGTGTATAGTCCTATTCACAGACTATACACACTGCCGTGGTTCCGTGAGATTATAGGGAGCTAAAAAATTCCTGTTTCCTAGTAATGCTACGGCAGTCTTCACATCACAGAACAGCTCATTGCTCACTTATCAGTGGCAAGGACACTGCAAACAAACCTGGCCAGCTGCCAGCTGTGTGAAGATATAACACGCACATCTACGGACGGTGCATCCCAATTGATCAGGATAAAAGATGCTACAACATGTGGGTCTGTGTTAGCACACTTCCTGCCGGTCGCACAGTGATGACATCAGCCAACAAAGCTTTTTCTCGGAGCATGGGTCTGCACTACAGAGTCAATGAGCTACACAGACCTTGGGCTTTCGAATTAGGCAGCCCAGGTGACCGACTATGCTACTTGAGTGCTTGCTGATAGTTCTTGCTGCTTCCCAAATATTATCATCAAGTCATTATCACATCTTCGATGATCTAGTCAACTTATTTAAGCTAATTAAAGAATGGCAAGAGCATACTGAAGAAACTCCAGGGGAAGATGCAAAGAATTATCATATTCCTAGCTATGTAAACCCGAACCCTGGTTAATCTGTACAGGGTCTCGTTTGTTTCTCTGTTCTGGAATGTTCTGGTGTCTGGGTAAGGAATCTCTGGAAAAGTCTCTAAAACTCTCGAGATGTTATTTTGATTGTTAAGTTCATTCTACATGAATTTATACAAAAATTCCTAAAACTGTGTGTAATTAGTTTAGGGACCTAAACCAAGCCAATGAAGACCTTTGAAACTTTCAACCTGTGCTTGTCAAACTTTTAAACATGTAAATCATCTGGACATCTTGTGAAAATAAAGATTTCAATCCAGTAATTGGGCTCAAGATACTGTATTTTATTCACATGGTAGATGGCGTCGGTTCTGCTGCCCCTACATACACTTTCGGTAGTGAGCATCTACTGCACACACATTTCCCTGCCCCCCTTTATTTCCAAATTCTTATTCTGTTGCTGTTTTGATTTTCTTTCATTACTCTTTTTCTTGCTTTAAGTCATCCAAGTGTCACCAAGGCTGCTTAACTCTGGAGACAGCTGTGAAGCTTCCTCAATTCATAACATAAGCTATAAAAATAAGGCTGAGATGGACGTTACAGAGAGAGTGAGAGACCTTGGGACAACCAGCCCTGAATGGGATGTCTCCATCAAACCCCTCCCCTCAGAGCTCAGGGGAGCGCTCGCTCTGAACCCTGCAGAAGGGAAGGGGGTTGGAGGACACCAGGAAGACAAAGCCCTCTAAATCAATATGGGCAAAGCTCATCTGAACTCACAGAGACTGAGGCAGCACACACAGGACCTGCCTGGGTCTCCACCAGGTCCGCTGTGTATATGTTATGGCTTCCAGTTCAGTGTTTTTATGGGACTCCGGAGTGTGGGAACTAGTGGGTCTCTGATTCTTGTGCCTTCTCTTGGGCTCTTTTCCTTCGGTTGGTTTGTCTTGTCCAACTTTGAATGTGATAGCTTTCATTTTATCTTATTATATTTTATTTTGTTATATTTTATTATTATTATCCCTTAGAAGCCTGATCTTTTCTAATGAGAGATAGAAAAGAAGTGGATCCAGATGGGAGGAGAGGTGGGGAGTAACTGGGAAGAGTAGATGGAGAGGAAACCATAATCAGAATATATTACATGAGAAAAAAATCTTTTCAATAAAAGAGAAAAGGAAAAAAAAAAACCCCAGGAGTCCAAGGCTAGCCCTCTCTGCATAGCAAATAGGAGGCCAGCCTGGGTTATACAGGATATTATCTCTTCCCCAAAAAAGTTTCTAAATGATATATAGATTTCTAAGTGACCAAGAATGATATAGTTGATATAAATGGCATGATTTTTAAGTTATTATTTTAGCATATTTCTTATCAATTACATATTTTCCTTAGGTTATGGCTCAACAAAAATTAAAAAATAACCTTATGGTGTTAAGTTTCTTAATAGGAAGTAAGAGCTTGCTGGCTGTGTGAAGATTCAACAGCATTCATGCATTGGCTGTTCATTACAAAGGGGATGACAGCCTGTGAGCTCATCTTTATAACCTGTCAATACCACGTCCGTTTAAAGTCTATTCTCAAGGATACAGAATACCCAAGAAACTGGGTTTCCCGTGAACCAGTACTGCAACTACGGGTGCCGTGCAGCGCTCCTTAAACCCGCTTCTAGTTGTAAGGCATCATATTGCTATCAAATACCAAAATCCTCACGGGAATTTCTGGCTTTAGAACGAGCCCATTAAAATAACTAATTAAGTAATCAATAGTAATTAAAATGATAAAATGTTAGCATTCGCACAGTGACAGACATGCTCTTCTAGAAGACTCTACAATCTCAGTGTGCCTACCAGGAAGTCGTAGTCTCTTTTTATGTGAGGAAATTGGAAGAATAACAGAGTTACACTTAAAACAGATCCCAAGCTCCTAACTTCAAACCCATCTAGCCATTACACACTGCAGAGCATTCATTGTTAAGCCGCGTTTGCCACAGGAACTGATTCCTTAAATGAAAATTACATAAAATAGCTTGTTTCTCAGTGAGACTTAGAAACATAGTTTATGCAATGTTAGCTTCTTGCCAATACGGCTGATAACACTAAGTACAATCCAATTGTGTGGCAGTGTTCTCACAAGGAAACTGAAACGGATCGTTGCACGCCATCAGCCAGGCAACAGCGCCTTCTAGTGGCCATATGAAAAATACTGAGACATGTCATCAGGTCTCTCAAGCCGCAACATCTAAAATCTAGACGCTAATCACGTAGGATTATATAAACTGTTGGAGAATTAACGAAAATTCGTATTCAAGATTAAAAGATACTACCCAAAAGCTCCAGTCACCGCTCCAATTATGTGTGCTCGGTCCCTGTTTTTTGGCTGGCACTGTATTATTCTCATCCACAACAGGGCTAGGATTTTCCTCAGCCTCTTCCTGTAGCACTGTAGCAAAGCTTGAATCCCCTTCATTTACTACCTGCAAATAAATGCCAACAGTTTATTTATTGACAAATGACCATCTGAAAGAAAAACATGTTCCAAATATATAAACTTCTTTTAAAATAAAATAATTTATTTTATTTGTGGTTGTTTCGAGACAGGGTTTCTCTATATAACATCTCTGGCTGTCCTGGAACTCGATTTGTAGATGAGGCTGGCCTCAAACTTACGGAGATCAGCTGTCTCTACCTCCCCAGTGCTGGGATTAAAGGCGAGCGCCACCACTGCCTGGCTAAAATTCATTTAAGCTTTCTGTTTAAAAACATTTAAGGCCGGGCGTTGGTGGCACACGCCTTTAATCCCAGCACTCGGGAGGCAGAGCCAGGCGGATCTCTGTGAGTTCGAGGCCAGCCTGGGCTACCAAGTGAGCTCCAGGAAAG
>CABHPR010126718.1:38891-55791 GCA_902168415.1 Peromyscus melanophrys | reverse complement strand
TTGGTACTTTGGAAACCTCTCCTGAGCATATGAAGAGACATTCTAATTTCACCTGTATTGCAGCTGCTTTAGAGTGTGTGGGGAGTGGGGAGGTGGGGGTGGGTGGGTAATGCAACAATGTGGTGTGAATGTTGCAACAATATTGACTATTGCCTCTGCCTGATCCTAAGTAGCAATCTGAGGCCAGAGCACAAACTGCTGCCCTTCAGAGGCCAGAGTTCTCTTTGCATGCATGCTGACTCTCTGAATCTTTGTGTGGATGCCCCAGGGACAGGTGCACAGCTGCCTACCCATAGCTAACAATGGGGAATAGGTAGTTGATAGTGTGCTAAGAGTTCAAACTGATTGGACATTAACCAATTTGTAATCCAAACCTTCCTCTGGATGCTTCAAGCCATCAATAAACTCCTGAGTTCCAAAAATAGTTATGGCAGACAGATTTGGCCAGTGAGATTGCTTTCTAAGAGGGGAGAGAGACACTTTTCAGATGTTTGTTACTCTGCTATCTTCCCAGAATTGTTTCTAGCTGGCTTCATGTGATTTCTCAAGCACTAAGCATTCTGAAATTGGTGTCCTTTTCATAGTCCCTTGTCCATTGTGTCTGACAAAGATGTAATCCCCCAAATGCGCTCTGTGAAATTGGGCAGCAGCCTCCTTTGGTGACTGCAGTCATTTGTCATTGGGTATGGCCTGCATAATGCCACCTTGGAATCTGCAGAGGATGATTTTTTTGTTCCTCTCTAACTCCACAGTGTCTGATCTCCATAGGATGGTCTGTTTAGTGGACACACACTCTCACATCAGGGTGTCTGGTTCTTAGTATCTACTCTTTATTCCAAGTTAGTTGAGTATTGATTCAGTACCAGGCAGCCATATACCCTAACCCCTTCAGGACATTCCCAGGTATACAAGGATTCTTATTGATTCAACTTCCCAAGAAAAAGACAAAAAAGAGAATACCCAAGATCTGCAAGTTTCCAAGATACACACACACACACACACACACACACACACACACACACACACACACACATTAACCTTCCACTCCCATCCCTATACAAACCTTGGATTTGTGAACTATGGATGATCATGCAATCTCTGAAGAGATATAGCATTTCTTATCTGTAAATTCAACTGTTATTTTCAACATTACCTAAGTCTTACTTCATCCCATCTTGATTCATCTTTCTTCCCCGTTGTTATTAGTTATTTATATGGCTGCCATAACAAAAATGCATGATAACAACAACCTAAGAAGACTAGTTTCTGTAGGCTTACAGTTCCAGAAGGTGCATTCCATCACAGCAGTGAAGGGGTAGAAGTAGGGTGGGGGGAGCAGCTGATCACATGGCAACCACAGTCAGGAAGCAAAACTCAATGAATGCAGGCATGCAGATGGCTTTGTCCTTTTTATTCAGTCCTTGCCTCCAGACAATGACACTGCCTACTTCTAGAGTGGTCTCCCCACTTCAATTAGCATAATCTAGATAATCCCTCGCAAGCACGCCTTGAGATTCGTGTCCACGGTGATTCTAAATCCCATCAAGTTAACAGTCAAGATTAATGTCACATCTACCATCAAAGCATAGCATGAGGTGTTGCTCGGACCTTTTCACTTGTCTTTTTAACAAGCTAGCTACCAAAACTAGCACCTGAACTTTGTACAATTGAATCAATGAAATGAAGGAATCCAATATATGTCATACAAGGACGTATTGTGGGGGAAAAGTTAAAAACTAATTACTCTTGATAGCTTAGTAAGTATTGTTCTAACGAAGCATTCATTCATGCCTTGTGGCAGAGGTTGGGGCTATTAACTGAAAGATCACTTTGACCCTAATGTTAGGAATGTTCCACTTGGAAGATGCTATGACAACAAAGACTGGAAGGGAAGGACTTGGGTAGAGGAAACAAAAGGAAGGTCTCTTGGGGTTGGTAACCTGAGCGGAGTCATAAGGATGAGTGAAGCTGGTCAGGGGATAGTACGGTACAAGGATAAACCAATGATGTTCTAATCGTAGGAAGTAGCTGGACTACACAGATGAGCACAGGATAATGGGGGAAAGAGCTGCAGATAGCTTGAATTCACTAAGACAGAAAGTGTAGGACAAGATGTGGTGGCTGTTATGCCACAGAGGAAAGCTGGGGCTCAGTGCAATTGAAACAGTGGCTCTGGGCTTTATTCTCTAGAACAGCACAGTCCAGATTCACTTGAGGATAAATTCCTTGTTTTGTTTTGTTCCCTATATCTCTAAACGGATTTATAGGGTTTGTTTTTTTTTAATCTCAAGTAATATCTCTGATATCATGGGCTTAATGTGCCATCTAGTTGATGAAACTTTATAAGAATGAACATTAAAATAAATAAAAGATAACTGTTAAATGTTCTTCTGTGAACTACTTAAAGTGATTGCACTTGCCACCCTATGCTTTGGTGATATTTATTTCAATTTCGAAGAAACATTGAAGAGCTTGGAATAGTGGTGCAGCATGAGTGTCCTCGAATTATAGAGAACAGTGTAGCCCTGGTGGAGAATATGACCTGGAGGGAGAGGGTAAGGCTTTGTCAAGGAGACTAGTTAGAGAACTTTTCATTGTTACCCAGGCAAGGCAGGAAAACATTTGCCACATTCCAGAGGCTAGTCTGGATACCAGAATTCAGCTGTTAACTGATAAAATCATTGTCCTTAAAAAAGTTTATATTGTTATGATGGGAATGGTGCACAATAAGCAAAAAAAGTTTGTAATCTTAAGTAAATAAAACAAAATTAAAGAGTGACGGAAAGAGGTGGGAGGCTATGGGGGTTACACAGCTAAAGGTTAGTAATGGCGATTTCTTAAATTAGGATTAGAATAAGCCTCTGTGAGGAAAAGATACTGAGACGTCAATAATGAGCTGGAATCAGTTATGGATAGGAAAGAATGAAGCAGTTAGATTTTACAGATATTTAAAAAATAAAATCTGATGGTCTGTAACATTGACTAGGTAAAACAGAAGGCAGAACCAAGGACTGATCAAAAACCTACATTAGGACTTCAAACCCCATTGACCAACGTAACTGGGGCCTCTTTCAGCTTCCGTATGGCCTGGCCTCAATTTCATTCTGATCTCCATTAGTCAGCCAGATAGCTCTGTTAGATGTTTGAATATTATAGCTATTCTTTTTGGAAAATGTACTGTTCATCATTCTTTGGTTCAATGCCAAAATCTGAATCTCCATATCTTTTCTCTCAAATGGAACAGTGGCCTATTCAGTTATCAAGTGCACCCTAGTATTGTCTATTTAATATGTGCTTTTAAAAACCATGAACAAGGCCGGGCGGTGGTGGCGCACGCCTTTAATCCCAGCACTCGGGAGGCAGAGGCAGGCGGATCTCTGTGAGTTCGAGGCCAGCCTGGGCTACCAAGTGAGCTCCAGGAAAGGCGCAAAGCTACACAGAGAAACCCTGTCTCGAAAAACCAAAAAAAAAAAAAAACAAAAAAAACAAAAAAAAAAACATGAACAAAGCTTTGGAATTGGTGAGTTTATATGAAAACTTGTGGCCAAAACTCTGCTTATTTCATTCCAAATGAATTAATAAAAACCCTAAGGGTCTGTTTAATGCAGTTTTATGCTAAACATATTCAATTTTTGGATTGTTGGAGTGACGGCTTCTTTTAACAGTGTTGGAGACTGCGTACAGGAAGCATTTAATTATGAATGCCATAATTTGCTCAGTTGATATCTCTCTTTCATCTGTACACCATAGATAATTTCCCCTAAATAAATGGAACCATGAAAATAATACTTAAAACAGAAAAACAAAAGTGTATTTGCTTGTTAGAAACCAAACAGTGAGTAGTCAAAACTAACTGCCCTAGTGGCAAATAAGTATTTCTTAAATTCAGATTGCTAGATTATCATCTGTTCACTTAGGAGCGCTTCCTGGATAAGAATTAGAGGGCATGTTTTTATAAGTAACTTGAGGGTTTTGTTTTGAGTGGAAAGCTGATTTAAAGTAACATTAAAACTACTCATTTGTGTATTTTTAACACTTTCCAGAAAGCCATTATATAACACGACACCACCAGCAGCACTTGGTTTTATGTGTAATGAATTAGTTAGAAGTATAAATTTTATTCTCTTCCCTAAGCTAGGTTTTATTCTGGGGACAGAGCTCATTGGCTCAAGTGGGTCCCTTAATGGAAACGGTAAGAAAGTGGAGAATATTTGTAAATCTCAGCCTTCTTTTCATTATGGAAGTTTGCATTTAAAATGTTTGCTACTACTTACAGCAATTACAACATAAAATTGCAAAGTGAAATTTTGTTTAGATTTAGAATAAGAACTAGATTGTATTTTTATTCCATTTCTTGTTATATCATTTCCAAAATATGGATTGTTTTATGATTCCTAGCTCTGTTCCTAACTCTTCCAGACTCTGAGTCAGGCGGTGAATACCCACAGGCCCAGGAACCACTCTGTGTAATGAACATGACATATGAGGACAAGGTGACGTAGTCACAGCAGCAAAATCAATTGCCTTAAATGTTGGTCTGACTGAGAACATGTCTGGTTTGATTTTCAGTCCACCAAGATTCACACTTGCACTTACACAGTAGAGTAATCAAGACCTGACCAGGGATAAGTAACTGCTTAACAACTCAGGGCTTCTTGACCCTCCTGTCAAAATGCAAAACACTTCTCCCTGCTATTTCTTCCCTGGATTTCTAGAAGTGTGGAGACAGACTGAACTGCATTTGATATGACATGTACTGAGGCTGATCTCTGTAAAGATTCAGCAGTAACCTTAAAATATATATTTCTCAGTTCATTTTTGCAAGTAACCACATTTTTATTCTTAATTTGTTCTTTGAGAATTACACACACACACACACACACACACACACACACACACACACACTATAGAAATATGATCATACACACCTTTCATTTGCCCTCTTCAACTCCTCCTGGGTTTTTTTTTATGACACACCCCCTTTTTAACTTCATGTCCTCTTATTTTTTGTAATAACTCATTGAGTCTAATCAGTGCTGCCCTGATATACACAGGTCTTAGGCCAACCACTGGAGTGTGACAGACAACCAGTGTTGACATCCTCAAAAAAGAACAATGATCAGTTCTCATTTTCCCATAGCTCTTCAGTGGAGAGTGAGCTGGTTTGACCTGGTTCCGGTCTTTAGCAGGAAGCCATGTGTACCGTGAGTTCATGAGTACAGTAGTCATGCCATGTCCAGAAGACAACGTTTCAAATCGCTCATCCTCATCCTCCACCTCTTCCATTCTTTCTGCTCCCTCTTCCCCGAGCCTTGCTGGAGGCTTTGATAACTATGTCTCATTTAGAGCTTAGCACTCAGTCGTTTCTCTTTAGCACTTGGACCAGGTATGAGTATCTTCACTGACTACTGCTCACTGCTTCCCTGACCAAGGTTGACAGCAATCCAGGTACACAAGGTTGCTGGAGTTTGCTCCAGTCCTGCCTGGCCCACGGTCAGGACAAATCTCTCTCACCCGCCAGTCCTGCAGCCGCTCGGACCCAACCAAGTAAACACACAGAGACGTATATTGCTTACAAACTGTATGGCTGCAGCAGTTATCTAGTTCTTATATCTTAAATTAACCCATATCTATTAGTCTATAAGTTGCCACGTAGCTTGTGGCTTACTGGTACCTTACATCTCGCTTGTCATGGAGGCTGCTGGCAGCGTCTCTCCTGACTCAGCCTTCCTGTTCCCAGAATTCTCTTCTCTGCTTGTCCCGCCTATACTTCCTGCCTGGCTACTGGCCAATCAGAATTTTATTTATACAGAGTGATATCCACAGCAATGCAAGCAGAAGCATTAAAAAATATAGAAATCAGTCTGATATCATGTCCATTTAGTGAGATAGCAATGGAAGGTTCCAGCCCAGGCCTATGACCTCACAGCCATGGGCTTCTCCCTAGGTTGACAGTACCAGGCGTGAATTCCTTCCTGTGGAGCAAGTGTTTGAGGAAATATTGGCACAGGGGGCTTTCAAAGGCAAATTAGTGTTCTGTTCCAATGTCTATTTTTCAAGCCTGCTGAGCTATACTACATTAGTAGCTTTGGAAGGTAGCTAGGCTATGGCTGAAAAGAACCAAGCTTGGAGTCCGAGAACCTGAGTTTGTGTCCACTTCTGCAGGCTCCTTTGTTTAAGTCACCTGTACCACCCTCCAACAGTGCAGCCTCATCATCCAGCCGCCCCTTCATGCCCTGCTCCAGCAATGAAGCCGTAGGGACTCAGTCTTCTCATGCAATCTAAACCCTCCTGTACTTGTGTCTCCACTTGTCTTTCCTCTGCTGGCAGTATCTATCACTCATTTTCTCCTAAATTGGACCTATTCTCCAGTGCTGAATTTTCCCATCCAAGTGGTCTCCTCGTCCTCCAAATCCCACCAAACCCCTTTAGCAGTGCACGCTCAGCCCTGGCACTGGTCCTGTCTCCTGGCTCTAAGCATCCTCTGAAGAGGATGCCTGTGTTTGATTCCTCTTTGTCTTGTCATTGCCTCAGCATGACACATGCACTTGTTGGAGGATCAACTGGTTGAGGATTAAAGAGCTTTGGTTTCTTGACTGATAAAATGGGAGAAATGGTGCCCGTTCCACAGACTGTCTTCAATTTTACACCAACTAAATATGGTCAATGAATAGCCTTTGTAAACAATGGTGTTCTGTGACAATGTAGGATGTTTTACTATCATATGAAAGGAACTAAAAACAGTATCAAATTATCCTTACTCTATAGCCAAAGGAGAAAATAAGAGACGCTGGCGAGGCTGTTCAGCAATAGAAACACTTGATACCCTTGCACAGGACCAAATTCCGTTCCCAGTACCTACTTCAGACTTCTCATAACCTGTCACTCCACCTCCAGGGGTCTGATGCCCCCTTCTGACCTCTGCAGACACCCCATACACAAACACACACATACCCATGAATAAAAAGGGGAAAAAAACAAATATTGGGTGAAATAGATGGAAAACTCATTGCTTGGGCAATTGAAAGCAGAGATTCCATCTCTGAATCGGTCTTATTGGATAGGTCGGAATGCTGAGAAAGATGCTGTTCTCTTTAGTGGTGAGACTACATCTGGTTGGTACAGGCTTGGAGATGGGATGCCTTTAAATCTGTAGTTGCTCTCAAGCTGCATACTTGTTCTCCAAACTGGAACTTAAAATGAAGTACTGAATGGGTCTATGAGTGCACATCACCACAAAGGCAGGCTGAGAAAGGTTTAAAAGTAACCAGGCCATTCACCAAGCCTTTTGCCAGGGGCTGTTGGTAGGCAGCCTGGCATGCACCAGGTATGCCAAAGATACTTAGCATGATTGGAGATGAAAGTAAAGACTCACATGGTTCGGGGCATTCCATTCAAAATAAAAGCCAAAGATTAAAATTATGGCAAGTTGATGTATTTGCCTCTGTGTTGACTACTCGAAAATGGGCTCTGACTGGAGCAGCATGCACGGGGCTTCCATGGGTCTACACCAGATCCTATGCCTATACATTATAGTTTTCTGTCTCGTGTTTTTATGGGACTCCTGAGTGTGTGAAGAAGTAGGTCTCTGATTCTTGTGCCTTCTCTTGGGCTCTTTTCCATCTGTTCATTTGCCTTGTTCAACTTTGATGTGATGGCTTTTGTTTTATCTCATATTTTATTTTGTTATCAAAAATGGACTCTGGATTTTGTAGTAGTATACAAGACTAAACAAACAATCCAGAGTCTGACAAATGGCGAGATACAAAAGGCAATGCTCCTTTCCTGGCCTGGACCATTCGATTATTCTCCAAACTTAGGAGCTAACACCGCTGTTCAGTGAGGGCACAGCCAGAAGAGCACCTGAGCTTTCACTATAGGTCTGTAATTTATTAGGAGTTATTTAACCTGTCTAGTTTTACTTAACACCTGCGAACTGGAAAAACATTATGAGACTTAGATAAGATAATGAATGCAAACATTTAATACAGCATCTGTTCTGTAATACAGATTCAATAAATATATCTGCCATTTCCTGAATGTTGGGGACTTTGCAAAGCAGATGAACTTCCTATTTCCCTTATAGAGACCATTAAATGATAGAAGCCGTGGTCTCCTTATCTTTCACATAGGGAACTGACATCACAGGGATGTTTTGTGGATCAAATGAAATTTAAAGACTAAAGGAACATTATAGAATTCTACGAAAAGTGAGGCATTAAGAGGGACATAGAATTTCTTGGGAGAGCAGGAGTTTGAATGCACTGGTCGATTTCAGCTCCTTCTGAATCCCCTTACAAGTGACCAGCACATGTAAAATAAGGAAGAAAAAAAGAAACTGTGTCAGCATGAGAAATTAATAATGAGTGACGTTCAAAGGTTTCTGCAAGATAAAAGACAAAATGATTGGGATTGAAGACAGGTCAGATGTGTAGGAAACAACCGATGGAAGTCGTACCTGGAGACCTGGAAGGCTGGGAGAGGGAAGTGAAGAAACAACAGGGTGAGAAGTCAGTGGATCCTACCGGTACCCCTGGGAAGCATGCAAGCTGCCAGAGGTCAGCAAGAGAGGATCGTGAAACATGTTCACTCCTGGCTTACACTTAAGGGAGACATTGTCACAGTCGGTTCTTAATGAGGACAACTGTGACAAGTAAAGAATGAGGACATTGCCCCAGTTCACTCCTGGCTGCTCAGTCAAGTGTAGGGAAGAAACAAGAGAATCTAGAAAAAGAAAACACCTATGACTGTTCTGTCCTCTCCTGCTTGCCATAGGTAGGCCGGCAATTCTGAACTGTCAGCATGCATCAGGATCATGTGGGAATCTGTGCAAATATAGATTGCCGGGCCCACTTTCACAGATGCTAGAGCAGGACCCAAGAATTCTTATTTGTGGCAAGTGTCCAGGAGATGCTAATGCTGCTGAGCTAGGGACCACCCTGTGAGAGAATTTCTCCAGACGTGCACTATATGGTAATACTGCTACGTGCAACTGTTTAGAATAGGATTTAAATTAATAAGAAAATTATGCAAGATGTGTTGTAACAGTTATATTTTAAATATACAAGATCTACATCGTCTATGGGTACCACACTGAACAGCACAGGTACAGAATATTTCATCATTACAGAAAATCCTATTGCAGGACATGTATTTGTACTTCAGGACTAGATGTCCCAAGAATTACACACATGTCAGAACACTGGAAGTTCACCTGAGATTTGGTTTTTCTCCTCTCCTTCCTTGTGCATCCTGAAGATGAGAAGAAGCACTCCCTTGGTGTCTGATAGAACTCACATCAATTCTCAAAGTAGACAAGCTAAGACCTCTCTACACAAGCATGGACAAATGGAAAAGGGCCTGGTGCTTGAAATGATACCTCACAAAAAGAAAGCATGTTCAGGGGAACAAAAACACTGCCATTCTATCAAATAAAATTATTCTTAACAAAAGCAAGTTTCCAAAAATATGAACGCCAAATGGACATCAACAGTCTTCAGAAGACTTGGGCCGTATTAAATTAGAATAAGCAGTTCTGAAGAGTTAAAATATGAGACAATAGAGGATTCATATAGTTGAACAATGTTCATATCAAATTCAAAAGTACAGCAGAGGAAAATATATGCTGGATTTTCAGAAACCCAAATTTGTGAAGTAGAAGACAACTCCAAACATTCAGTACACAAAAGGACAGATAGGGAAAGATGAAAATTTTTTATGAGAAGATAAACACAGAGGAATATACATGAGCTCAGAATGCCCAGGATGGGTGCTTCAGAGGGAAGAATCTAACTAAACAGAAAAAAAAGCAAAATAGAAACTAGAAACCTTTTCTCCATTATGATTTAAAAAAATATCTTGAATAATAAATGACAGACTTACTGGACAGACAAAATTTCAGACAAGAATAGGCCTTTCCTAGGAAATTTAAATCTTTATAATCTCAAGGATAAGATAAAAACATCCTACAACTATGTAAATAGAAATTAATATAACAAAATTGGGTACTTGCCTAAATAATACAATTTTCTTGATATTAAACACTTTTCAACTCCAAGGATCCAGAAGAAGATGGAGAAATGTCTCTGGGGTATTTAATGAAATGAATAAGGACTTTGGATAGAAGGATTGTATGGCTAGAGAAAATATTCCATTATTTATCCTATTTTTTGTGAGTCCAAAGTGTTGTACCTAGTTCATTGTCTATCCTAATTTG
Organism: Peromyscus melanophrys; assembly: GCA_902168415.1. Taxonomy (NCBI): domain Eukaryota; kingdom Metazoa; phylum Chordata; class Mammalia; order Rodentia; family Cricetidae; genus Peromyscus; species Peromyscus melanophrys. The sequence goes on along the minus strand of CABHPR010126718.1, from coordinate 45,575 downwards.
TATTACCAACCGAAAACTATCTTTTGATGTCTTTTAAATTTACACATTTTACATCTTTTTAGTGAGTTTCTTTTCTGTGTTTGTTAATAAGGAAAAACTATAACTATAATTATCTAGTCTTCAGCTCCATCAGAGACCCAAGAAGGAAATAATATTACCCAAGTAAACAGGAAGTGCAAGCAAGCGACTTCCAAAAAAATGTGAGAAATGACAGAAACAGCTGGCTGCCTGTACAATCACCCAAGGTTCCTCTGCAACATTGGGGCATCCATCTTTAGCCTATAGGCCTAGCATATCTGACAGACTTTTCTGTGAAGCAGTATTCTGATGGGCTGTCCTCCCTTGTTTTGGCAAGGTTCAGCAGTCCTTTTTGTATCCTGCTTGTCCATTTGGACAGCATACTGTCAGCAGTCAAGGCAAGGGGCATTTTCTTGCCCAGTGGCTACCTTTTGCCATAAAGAAAGTAAACTCCATAAGGAGTTCCTTCAATGCCTATCATCTTCTCTGAAGTAGGTTGTGTTGCCAAGAGCAGACATGTCTCTTTGTCATTAAAAAAAAAGAATCTCTGTTAATAAAACATCTTAAATACCATATTCTGTAGATCTCTGAAGTGTTTGAAGATGACATGTCTATCTAAAATATATCTCTGTTTAACCTTAAAACATACCTAACCTGACTACAAGTTTGATTGTAATAGGTGACTAACATCTTGCATTTCTTTATTATCTTAAATAGTTTGTACTAATAACTTTCAAGGTCTAGCAATTTGCATTACATGGTTAAATGAGCTGTATATGTACAATATCTTGAACAAGAGTAGAAATATATGTATAGTATATTTTAACAAAATTAATCTCAAATTTGTATCAATATACATAAGCCCAATCTAATGTAAAATATTTAAAACTAGTAGTTGCTTTTTAAAAATAGAGTCAATTTTTTATCTTATAATATCTATATTTTCTTTTTTTCAGAGTAGATTCAGTAATTTACCAATTGTCCTATCATATCTGTATCTACCTTTTTTTTTCAAAACAAGAACCCTGAATCTAATCTCCTTTGTTTAGCCTTTTTCCTGACCATTAACAATAACAACTTGTAACCAACCATCTTAAATAATGACAATTATCCATAACCCATTGAATCATCAAAAACCATCCACCCCACCTCTTGGGAATGTGGGCATCATATTCTAAAGAAATTGCTTCCTGCTGTCTGGGGATGACAGTATCTTTAGGGGATCCTGAAAAGAAAAATTTTGGGTGAATTGTCAAGTCCTGGGAGAGGTAACAGTATCATTTGTTGTCCAGTCTCTGCATAATCAGAAAGTGCAGGGCTTGTCTCAAGTCCTGGCTAGAGTAGTCTGTGAGGCTGGATCATCTTAGCTAGCCATCTCAAAATTGTTCTGGGCAATTTGGAGTCCAAAGTGATCTTTGGGTAGTGTTTGTCAGCATGGTGGCATTATCATAGTCCATGTAGAATCATTGTTGTGGGATCCCATCATCTTTTTGGAGACTTCAGAGATCACATTAGGATAGATTATAATTTTTCTTGCTGATTTTTTTTGGGGGTAGTTATCCCTTCATCTTTGGATGCTTATTTGCCCAAAGGTCTTTAAATTCTTTAAGTTGGTTGTTTTTATTTTCCTGAAAAGACAAAAACAAAACCCTTCCCCAACCCTAACTTTTGGGAGTTTCCAAATCTAATCTTTATTAATTTTGATTTACGATTTTTATTTAAATTTTTATTTTATTTTTTAAAGCTGTTCTATCATCCAGAGCAGTATGGTTTCTTATAATAGGCATTAGGTTTTGTAATTGCTCTGGGAAGGAGTTTTTTCCATAATGACAGGAAAGGATTGAACAGAATTTGACATAGGAGCCTGTGAGAGGCCCCTCAGGGCATTTCCCAATGGCAAAGGCAAGCGATTACCTTGTATGTCGCTTGTTGATCTATATTCATCAGTCCAATGTCTGCCTTTGCCATATCGTTTGCATAATCAGGAGGGAGGGAGTTCTGTTGAGATTATTTCTTGAAAAAACATTGTTTCTAGGAATACCTTGTTTATTGTCCCTTCTTAGATGACCTTGTTTACCACAATTGAAATACTTGACATTATGATTTTTCTTCAAACCTCTGGAAATCGTCTCTCCTATCCAAGCATCATCATGATCATGAGATTTAATATTAATTGTATCTCAGATCCATTCCTCCAAGGGTGCTGATCTTGCCTTTAACAGCCTAATTTCCCTTTTGCATTGTTCACTAGTATTTTCAAAAGCCAAAGATTCAATTATTATTTTTCTAGCTTCTGAATTTGGTATCATTTTATTTACTGTTGAAATCAATCTTTGTAAGAAATCAGTGAAGGTTTCTTTTGGGCCCTGTATAACTTTAGTAAATGACTCAATTTTTTAAAATTTCTTCTATTCTGTCCTAAGCATTCAAGGCTGCTGTGTGGCATAAAGCCAGGGTGTGGTCATCATATAAAGATTGTCTTTACATGTCAGCAAAATTGCCCTCTCTAAGAAGTTGACCTTGGGAAATTTCAATACCTCTAGTCCTATTGTTGAATGGTCTTAGCCTCATCCTTCTACCAGTTCCTGCATTGTATTTGGGGACCAGCCTCCAAGACTGCTGTAACCAAATCTCTCCAGTCTTGAGAGATAATTCTATTACAAATTGACCACGAGTTTAACATCTGCTTCACAAAAGGTGAATGCATGCCATATGAGACTATTGCTTCCTTGACTCTCCTCAAATCTAACATTTGCATAGGAGTCCATTTAGCTTGTACATAGTCTGGGGGATATGTATCATTTGGTAGTTCCTGTAAGGTTAGTGGATAAATTAAGGTTGGCTGTTTGAAAGCCTTAGGCTGTTTCTCTGTAACCTTATAATGCAATGTTGAGGTTTTTTTTAATTCCTCTGTCTGGGTCTGAATATCTCTATGATCTGTTCTAATAAATTTTTTAAGACTTATATCTTGGCATTCATATCAACCAACTTGGCATTCATATTAATCAAATTTTTTAGGAATAAAATAAGAATGATCAAACTGATAATGTTTATAATTGACATTACATCAATCCCATCTAAGTTAATTATGCTCTCATTTTATTGTTCCATTTTTAAACCATCATCATGTAATCATACAGAGACCTAACTCTCTTCATTGTAAAAATGTTTCCCATTTTTTAATGTGGGAAAAAAAAACTTTCTCTCTGACTTTTTTTTTTAAATTAATCCCCCACCCCTTAAGAAATCCCAATTGACTCATCAAATCTGCTGACAATGACAATTCTGATGATGTTGAAGTGAGGCAGCAGCCCAAGGAGGGGGTCCAGTGAAAACCACAATCCATCAGGAGAGGAAAGAAGCGAAAGAGCCAGCTGTCTGCACAGGGGAACGTGTGAAAGTGGCTAACTCCTGTGGCTTTTGGAGCCCAAAAGTCAGTTTCAGAGAGGCTGCAACAAAAATCCTAACAGGCAGGGTAGGGATTCCAGCCCAGGTGGGGTGGAGACTCCAGCTGCATGTAACTCTAGCCTGTGCCGGTGGCTGCAAAGCCACAGGCAAGCTGCTTTTTCATGAATTCATGCCCCACATTGGGTGCCAGATGTTGCACCAATCCTAAATGGTCTTATAATAAAAACCCAGAGCCAGATATCAGGGTGAAAGCTGAAAAATCAGAGAAGCAGAGTAAGCCATAGCCACCACCTCTTACCTCACCAACTCCTCAGCCTGAAAGAGCCAGAGTTCCTGTCTCCTTCCACCTTATATTCCTTTCTCTGCCCAGCCATATCCCTTCCTGTGTCAACCTTTTTAGTGCTGGCATTAAAGGTGTGTGCCATCACTACTTGACTTCTATGTTTAATCTAGTGGCATGTTCTGTCCTCTGATCTTCAGGCAAATTTTATTTGTTCAAAATATCACCACAAAGATTACTCTTAATTGGTAAAGGGGGTATGGACATGGATGGGGAGTTTGGGAATAGAAATGACAAGTGTGCTCATTTTCTTATTTTAGGAATGCAAAAGATATGGCAGGCAGGAGCTTAAATGTCCTGTTCAGATGCTGCCTGCCACTTACTGCCGTGTAGCTGATAAGTAGGTAGTTAAGTTCTTCATTTGTGAAGTGGGAATACCATGGGTTCCCCAAATTTGTGTAGGAATGAAATCCGCTGATGCATATAAAAGTACTTCCAATCACTCAATAAACATTAGCTGTTAACTTTAAAGGGAAAAATTAAATGCTACTCTTGGAAATAGAGAAATAGGCTTGAAGATGATTAAAGAAACACACAAACATATTCTCCAAATCATTTTGAGAGGCCACGTGTACTCCACTAATTACTTGACTATTTCTAGAACTGATACTCTAAAGTCATCAAAATAAACATGTTTGCGTTTTAGGTGATATTTAAAGTTTATTTGAAAAGTACAAAAGGGACCACCAGCAAGGCAACCAAAGGTGCTTGCTGCACTAGCTTGTCAGCCTTCATTTGATCCCCAGAACCCAAGTAAAGATGGAAAGTGAGAGCTCCACAAAGTTGTCCTCTGACTTTCATACATGTACTGTTGCATATGAACCTCCCACACACATACATAATAGTAATAATAATAAAAACTAGAGTGATCCCAGTTTAATTGAAATTGCATGTACATAGAAAACATAATAGGAAAAAGCTATTATGTTATTAATAATAGTAATTATTGCTAGGTGTTAGAATTGTGTAAATCATTTTCTTCTTTTCTCTATTTTTACTAATAATGGGAATGAAAAATGGTCAGATGTGATGCCAGCCCTGTGGTCACACTGCTGTGCATCGTTAACGTAAGTTCCTGGCACTACCTTTTGCTTTCTGGTGCTCACCTACTCCTCCAATGCATTAGGCATTCAAACCTTCATACCTGTGGTTGCCTTCGCTTGGGAATTTCTAGTCCTGGGAAGCCATATGACAGAATCCAGCATCTTCACGACTAGTGAACTTCATCCTAGTGAGGTATCACTTCGTGATTGTCTAGATGCAGCCTTTGTGAGTTACCCTATTTAACATGGCAACAACTCTTTCTTACCCTCTATCTGCTTTAACGGACTTCTTTGGTGTGGAATACCTAAAGAGGTGTAAGAGTAGATGCTGAGAGATCAGTAAGGAGGCTTTGGAAACTATGCAGTGGAAAAGTAATATGGGAGAATTAGGCAGCTCGTAGGTATATTTCAGAGGCACAACCACCGGGACCCAGGCAAGGTTGGTTATGGGGTGAGAGAGAAAAGTTAGCATGAAAGTGATAGGGAACCTGGAGGTAGAAATGTAGAGTTTGGGTTAGAAATCAGGCTAAAAGAGAAATTTGGCCATTGTCATTAATTGGGTGATGGGTAAACCCAAGACTAGAAGAGGACTCAACAGAGGAGCAAACATGTCTTAGTATGCCAAGTCTAAGGACTCCTTCTACAGACTTTTAGAGACAAGAAGAATAAGCAAAACAACATGTAAACAAACAGCCCACGGGGTGGGTGTGAGGAGCCCGGAAGAGTGTGGCTGTTTGGGGCTTAATGAAAGTATCTCGTCCTGGGTGATGGGCCGTATTAGATGTGCAGCTGGTGGGTTGAGTGGGAGGAAGATTTAGAACGTCCATTTCAGCAATGTGGGCCTTTTGCCAGTCCAAGGAGGGATGTGTCAGTGGAGGGACATAGATCAAAAGACTTTGGAAAGTAGGAGAGAGAAATCAGAATTAGCTCCTGGCAGAGCTGGAACGTTCATTTCCACATTTTCTTACTTTAAGTTAATATTTCCTTTTCTGTATTAAAGTGGTGGAAATTGCCATTTGATTGCATTTCATTTTTTCCCCGATCTATGGAAAATTACATGATGCCCCCAACCTGAAAACTGTTATGCAGGATTTTTGCTAAATGAGTATTCCATTTACTAGCGTCTTGAAGAAAATGAAGCTCCACAGCACCCTCCATTATGAGAAACCTAAGCAAACCCATACATTCTGCATTTCTCTTATCCTGGCTGCTATTTTTTTGACATCTTCTTTAATTGGCTGAGGGGCACATGAAAGATGGCAATAAAAAAATCGATTTTTCTAAGCCATCTTACATAGATTTAAAGTACATCTAGTTCTCTCCGGATCAAATGGATACATTAGCGGAGTTAAGTATCATTCATTGTTGCCATGACTACAGGGCCGAACCCTTATAGAAGACTTTTATTTTACATTCAGTTTTCTTACCATAGCAACAGCAGTGTTGATTTAAAGTGTAGCTTGCTAGATAGAATTTATCTTTAACATTTTTGGTATATTTTCTGGGGTGTGTCTTGTCAATAGAATCTGACTTTAGATGACCCTTGTGCTCTTTTGAAATGAGACATCTCTAGGGATGTTTGTGAGAAAATCTAGGCTGCTCCTTGCTTACAGGAATAGCAAGCTCACAGGACACATTTGCATGCATTACATCCCCAGAGCTTCAGTTGAGGATATTTAAGTGGCTCACGTTCAAATCCAAGGTATGTCCTTTGAAACCTGAAGTAGAATGATTATTTCAGAGTAATTAAAAATAATTTTCATCCTTTGATGTTGCAAAATTACTTTCTTTCTATTTAAAGATAATACTTTGTTTCTTTTCTCCAGAGTAGTAGTTCTCGTTCTCTCTCTCTCTCTCTCTCTCTCTCTCTCTCTC